>ML259275.1:1001-31926 GCA_005239495.1 Nicotiana undulata | reverse complement strand
GGAAGAGTCATTCACGGGAACGGAGTCCCAACACACGAAACGACCGGCTGGGTCGTTACAGTTTACAATTGATTACCTATGACTTGGGGATAATAATTGGTGAAGAAAATCGTCCCTAGGGCTGTAAACTTCAAAAATAAGGTGAAGAAGAAGGTCTGCCCGTTTTTAATATATTTTTCTGCCAGCTATTCTACCTCGTTTCTCGTGCCAAATAATCCTGAAACTTGATTTTTATGTGTCCAATGGATTCCTTGTGAAATTCTAGTCACTTTAGGCTTTTGAATCACTCAATTTGACCTTATAATGAAGGAGATATGTAGGTTTTAATATTTGCAAATAGTGCAGATTTTTAATACTTCGTCAGGGGCAATTTCATAATTAACCTGAAAAATCTGGTAACCTTAGTAAAATGACCATAAAATCCTCATACGATGTCCAAATTCGATGATTCTTTTTGTTACGGGTCCGTAATTATGATAAAAATCTAATACTTCATTCAAAACAGAAATAAGATCTCATTTGTTTAATATTATATCATTTATGCTTGAAGAAACGATGTTGAAACATAAGAAAGAATGAGCACAACACAACCCAAACTTATTTGAAACTCACCCGAGCCCTCGAGGCTCTAAACCAAACATGCACACAAGTCTAAAATCATCATACGGACTTGCTCGTGCGATCAAATCATGAAAATAACATGTAAAAATATGAATTAAACCTCAAAACTCATTATTTTCCTCAAGAACACCTATAGTTAAAAACTTTTCAACCGGATGTTCAAATCACGTCAAACGAACTCCGTTTTTCATCAAATTTCACAAACAAGGCCTAAATATCATAAAAAATTTGTACGGGCTCCGGAACCAAAATACAGGCCCGATACCAATGATTTCAAACATTAATTCTTTTCTTTATTTCATAAATATTTTAGCAAAATAATTTCTTTCAAAAATTAATTTCTAAGGCTTGGGACCTCAGAATTCATTTTCGGGCATACGCCCCAGTCCCATATTTTATTGCGGACCTCCCGGGATCGTCGTAACACAGATCTGGGTCCGAATACTCAAAAAGTTGACCAAAGTCAACTATAATCAAATTTTAACTCTAGAAATTACTATTTCTCATATTTTAACATAAAAGCTTTCCGATTTTACGCTCGTACAGCGCATGCAAATCGAGGTAGTTAACGTTAATCTTTTTATGTCTAATAAGTCTAGAATGTAGTCTAAATTTATAAAATGACCCCTTGGGTCATCACAAGAATATTAGCTATAAATTTTTCAATTTGTAGCTAAACATATACTCCTACAATAGCCACGTATCAAGAACATGGCTATTCATTTTCACTTTCCATAACAAATGAAGAAAAACATTTACTATAGTTCTCTATATTTCCTGGCTAAATGTATGGAATATTAGCTACAACATGAAAAGGTTTATGGAAAATACTTCATTTCATAGCTATGGAGTTTTTAAATTGTAGTTAAACATAAATACTATTGCCACGAGACTAAGCTCTAGAAATAACCACAAAATTTGAGTTTGCATAGCAAATAAATTAAATCTTTTGCCACAATACAACATTTCGTGGCTAAAATATAAGGATAACTACAAATTTTTTCCTCATGGCAAATGAATAAAATGACTTGCTATAAGTATATTTTTTGTAGCAAAAACCTTTTACCATCATAGCTACAACATAAAAAGTGTGATGACCCAAAAGGTCATCCGGTGTGTCCTTAGCTAATTCTGTATTTCGAGATCGTGAAAAGCTCCTTATATCTCACCTCGATTTGCGTGTAGCCGGGAAGCCGTTGAGTGAAAGACTGATGAAAATGATGATTTTATATGAATTAATTGAATAAAGTTGACTTTGGTCAACATTTTTGGTAAACGGACCCGGACCTGTGATTTAATGGCCCCGGAGGGTCCGTAGGAAAATATGGGACTTGGGCGTATGCCCGGAATCGAATTCTGAGGTCCCAAGTCCGAGAAATGAATTTTTAAAGAAAATTGTTTTCCAAAAAATATAAAGGTTTTTGGAAATGAAATTCTATGTGAAACCTGTGGTATCAGGCCCGTATCTTGGTTTCGAAGCCCGGTACAGGTTCGATATGATTTATATGTGTTATTTGTAAAGTGTGGTAAGAAACGGAATCCAATTGACGTGATTCGGACCTAAATTGCAAAATTTGAAGTCTAAAGGAGTTTTGAGAAATTTTATTGATTTTGGGAGTTGACGAATTTCCATTCCAAAATCACTCAACAAAGCTAAAGGAGTTGACGAATTTCCATTCCGAATCCGTCTTCACACAGCTCCCGCTCCGGTCTAATTTCTAAGGTCAAAGCTCACCTTAAAGGACTATATGTCCAAAAACACTCCAATTTTCATCACTCGACGCTCCGACTCGATCCATTAACATAATAAGACTTGGGAGAAGTAGTTATTAGGGGTTTGGGGCGCTAACTCTCAAAACGACCGACCAGGTCGTTACAGGAATTTTCAGCTATTTTTAATTTTTCAAAACCCTAAAAACATAAGAGGCGATTTTCCAAACACTCTTTTTTCTATAAAACATTAGTTAGTGATTTCGAACTCATTTTATTTAATCCTTAACTTCTTTTTACAAGATTTCGTCCTAGAACCTAGGGTTTTCATGGTGGAATTGAGAATTTTGGGTAAAACCTAAGAATATTGAAATTTGGGGATTTAGACCTAAAATTGAGGTCGGATTCCAAAACCATTTATATATCCGGGCTCGGGGGTGAATGGGTAATTGGGTTTTGTTCCAAATTTCGAGTTTGGACCGAGCGGGCCCGGGGTCGATTTTTGACTTTTTGGGAAAAACTTTAGAAAACTCATTTCCATGCATTAGAATTGATTCATTTAGCATTTATTGATATAATTAAGTAACTTGTGGCTAGATACGAGCGAGTTGGTGGTGAAATCAATAGGTAAAGTGGTAGTTGAGGCTTGAATTATGTTCGTGGAATCGAAGTAAGTGTTTGGTTTAACCTTAACTTGAGGTAATAGGTGTTGAGTGATATGTGCTACGTGTTTATCCCATGTTCAATGTATAGGTGAGGTTACAAGTAACTATGCATTGTTTTCAAGCATGCCCGTGAGTCGGTCTTTATAATATAGGTGTTTTTCTTTGTTATTTACTGTGTTATGAAGTAGATTTCATTTTGGAGGTTATTCAATTGTTGGAAATACTTGGTTGCGAACACTGTTGATTAATTGTCGGTTGAGGATTATTTTGTTGTGTTTTACCCTTGAGCGAGATTTGTTATAGATGTGTCCCTTGCCGGGATAGTATTTGTTTCTACTGTTGTTCTCTTGCCGGGACAGTATTTTTTTCTACTGTTGTTCCCTTGCCGGGATGTTGTAATTATGATACATGTTATTGATTTCCCCTTGCCAAACTGTGTTTTTTATATTGTTTGGGTGAGGAAGAGTGTAAAGCACGAAGGGTGATGCCGTGTATTTATTTGTTGCATTGTGAGGAAAAGTGTAAAGATCAAAGGGTGATGTCGTGTATTTATTTGCTGCATTGTGAGGTTGAGAGTGTAAAGCAAGAAGGGTGATGTCGTGTCATGATTTAATATTTAAACGCACGAAGGATAATGCCGTGCCTTTTTATTTATTCATTGCATTGTGAGGATGAGAGTAAAAGCACGAAGGATGATGCCGTATATTTATTTATTTATTTATTTATTTACTTGTTTGGTGAGGATGAGAGTAAAAGCACGAAGGGTGATGTCGTGCACTTGTTTTGGGAGGATGAGAGTAAAGCACGGAGGGTGATGTCGTGTACTTGTTTGTTCTATGTGTTTACTTTCTGTGCTATTTTTGATACTTAGACTGTTGTTTCGTTCCGTGATTCAGAAATTGTTTCCTCTTGTCCCCAGCATGTTCTCCCCCGTTTTACACTTAATTGGTTATTTTCCTGTCGTATTCGTGTTATATATTATTGAATTGCATAGGTGTTTATTATTTGTCGTGTCCTAGCCTCGTCACTACTTCGCTGAGGTTAGGCTTGGCACTTACTCAGTACATGGGGTCGGTTGTACTGATTCTACACCTGCACTTCTTTATGTTGTGCAGATTACGGTATCGGACCCAGTGGACACTGATTGAGGGAGTATCCTTCAGTCCACCGGAGACACTGAGGTAGACCTGCAGGCGTCCGCAGGCCTTGACGTCCCCTTCCTTATTCCACTTTCCTTTATTTCTATTTCTAGTACTTCAAAAAACAGTTGTATTATTTCTTTCAGACCTTTTATCTGTATTAATCATAGATAGTTCGTGACATGGTGACTTCAAAGATCCGGGTTGGCTAGTTTGAGTATTTTTGCTAAGTTTATGAATTTAGTTATGCATTTCCTTTTCATCTGTTCTTACTTTTAAGCTTTTAGTTATGGAAAATACAATTTTTACCTGTTCTCGCTTAATAACTAATGGTTTTTAGTAAATATGATTAAACAGGTTGTCTTGTCTAGCGGGTTCAACGTTAGATGCCATCACGGCCCCGGTGGTGGGAATTTTGGGTCGTGACAAGTTGGTATCAGAGCTTTAGGTTGCTTAGGTCTCACAATTCACGGACAAGCTTGGTAGAGTCTGAGGGATTGGTACGGAGACGTCTGTACTTATCCCAAGAGGCTGCAAAGTTAGGAACAACTTCACATCTCTTCTTCTCTGTCGTGCGATTTGAATTCTAAATCCTAATTGAACTTCTATTCCATTCTCTCGTAGATGGCAAGAACGCGTGCTTCCTCATCTACCGATTAGCAGCCCGATCCTCCAGTTGCAGCTCCTACGAGGGGCCGAGGACGAGGCCGAGGCCGTGCTAGAGGCCGAGGCAGGGGCACGGCTCAGCCCAGAGCAGCAACCCCAGTAGAGGACCCATAGGTAGATTTTGTCGGTGAGGTTCCTGCTCATACGGTTCCGGTCCGACCAGCTCAGGTCCCAGAGGGGTTCATTGCCACCCCGGTACTTCAGGATGCCGTGGTCTGTTTAGTGGGCCTTATGGAGAGCGTGGCTCAGGCCGGTCTACTTCCTACTGCACCAGTCGTCTCTCAGGCTGGGGGAGGGGCCCAGACTCCTACTACCCGCACACCAGAGCTGTTAGCTTCTCAGTTCCAGACTCCAGCACCTTAGACAGTTGGAGCAGCTCAACCGGGTATTGTGACACGGGCAGTTGAGGGAGCAGCTATGTCTTCCGATGCCTTGTGGAGATTGGATCAGTTCACCAAGTTATTTCCTACTACTTTTACTGGTGCACCATCAGAGGATCCCCAGGATTACTTGGACAGTTTCTATGAGGTTCTTCGGAACATGAGGATCGTAGATACCGATGGGGTTGATTTTTCTACATTCCGTCTTTCTGGTACCGCCAAGACTTGGTGGAGGGATTTCTGCTTGAATAGGCCAGTTGGATCTTCGTCGTTGTCTTGGGCTCAGTTCTCCGAGTTGTTCTTGGAGACGTTTCTACCAGTTACCCAGAGAGAGGATCTTCAGAGGCAGTTTGAGTGTATACAACAGGGCTCTATGATAGTTACCCAGTACGAGAGCAGGTTTATCAATTTGGCCCGACATGCTACCATGATATTCCCCACCGATCGAGAGATGGTGAGGAGGTTTATTGACGGGCTAGCTCAGCCTATTAGGCTTCAGATGGCCAGGTAGTCAGGTACCGATATTTCATTCCAGGAGGCGGCCAATATGGCCAGGCATATTGAGATGGTTTTGTCACAGGGCAGTGGTTAGGGGTCTGACAAGAGACCTCGTCATTTCTGTCGATTCAGTGGTGCCACATCTGGAGGAAGAGATTCGTTTGGCAGAGGTCATCCTCCTAGACCATACCAGTCAGCACTTCAGGTATCCCGCAGTGCACCACCAGCTCCTATCACTGCACCACCAGTTCCTATCAATGCACCGCCGCTTCAGAGCTTCCAGGGTGGTTATTCTGGTAGACATGGACAGTTTCAGGGCCAGCAGTCTCAGCAGCAGAGGTCTTTTTACTCTTGTGGTGTTCCATGGCACATTTCTAGGTATTGCCCCCGAGCTTCTAGTAGTTCTCAGCATCCGGGTTCCCGTGCTATGATTCTCATACCAGGTGCACCCCCACCCCCTGATCCAGCTAGGGGTATAGGTCGAGGTGCCAGAGGTGGAGGTCAGACACTTAGAGGTGGAGGACAAGTTATGAGGGGAAGAGGTCAGGCCGATGTAGGTCGACCCAGTGATGTTCAGATTGGTGGGGCTCAGCCCCGATGCTATGCTATTCCCGCAAGACCTGAGGCTAAGGCCTCTGATGCAGTCATTATAGGTATGGTTTCAGTTTGTAGCAGAGATGCTTCGATTTTATTTGATATGGGGTCTACATTCTCCTATTTGTCTTCATATTTTTCCCCTTATTTGATTATGCCCCGTGATTCCCTGAGTACTCCTGTATATGTATCTACACCGGTGGATGATTCTATTGTGCTAGATCGAGTCTACCAATCCGGCTTAGTGGTTATTGGTGGTCTGGAGACTCATGTAGATCTCTTGCTTCTTGATATGGTTGATTCCGATGTCATCTTGGGGATGGATTGGTTATCTCCCTGCCATGCTATTATGGACTGTCATGCCAAGACTGTGACCTTGGCCTTACCGGGAGTACCTCGATTAGAGTGGAGAGGGACTCCTAGTCATTCTTCTGGTAGAGTCATTTCATATATGAAGGCTCGGCGCATAGTCGAGAAGGGTTGTTTAGCCTATTTGCCATATGTTCGTGATTCTAGTGCCGAGGTTCCTTCTATGGAGTCTGTGCCCATGGTTCGTGAGTTTCCAGAGGTATTTCCTGCTGACCTGTCGGGTGTTCCACCCGACAGGGATATTGACTTTTGCATTGAGTTGCTCCGGGCACTTAGCCCATTTCCATTCTGCCATATCGTATGGCCCCGCCAGAGCTGAAGGAATTGAAGGATCTAATACAAGACTTGCTTGATAAAGGCTTCATTAGTCCTAGTTTTCCCCTTGGGGTGCCCCAGTGTTCTTTGTTAAGAAGAAAAATGGCTCAATGAGGATGTGTATTGACTATCAGCAATTGAACAAGGTTACTATCAAGAATAAGTATCCTTTGCCGAGAATTGATGATTTATTCGACCAGCTTCAGGGTGCCACAGTGTTTTCCAAGATTGTTTTGAGATATGACTACCATCAGTTGAGGATTAGGGCTTCCGATGTCCCTAAAACAGCTTTCCGCACTCGGTATGGGCATTATGAATTCTTGGTGATGTCATTTGGGTTGACAAATGCCCCAACTTCTTCTATGGAGTTGATAAACCGAGTGTTCAAGCCCTATTTGGATTCGTTTGTTATAGTCTTCATTGATGATATATTGATATACTCCCGCAGCCGGGAAGAGCATGAGCAGCACCTTCGAGTCGTCCTCCACACTCTAAAGGATAGATAGTTGTATGCCAAATTTTCTAAGTGTTAGTTCTGGTTGAGTTCGGTAGCATTTTTGGGTCATGTGGTGTCGGCAGAGGGTATTCAGGTGGATCCCAAGAAGATTTCAGTAGTCAGAGATTGGCCTAGACCCACCTGAGCTACAGAGATTTTGAGCTTCTTGTGCTTAGCAGGTTATTATCGCCGGTTTGTGGAGGGCTTTTCATCTATTGCAGCCCCGATGACCAGGTTGACTCAGAAGGGTGCCCAGTTCAGGTGGTCCGACGAGTGTGAGGCGAGCTTTCAGAAGCTCAAGACAGCCTTGACCACGGCACCGGTGTTAGTTTTGCCCACAGGTTCAGGGCCATAGACCATGTATTGTGATGCTTCATGGGTTGGACTTGGTGTAGTATTGATGCAGGATGGCAAGGTTATAGCCTATGCTTATCGTTAGTTGAAGATTCATGAGAAGAACTATCCAGTTCACGATTTGGAGGTAGCAGCCATTGTTCATGCGTTTAAGATTTGGAGGCTTTATTTGTATGGTGTGTCGTGTGAGGTGTTCACGGACCATAAGAGTTTGCAGTATCTATTCAAGCAGAAAGAGTTGAATATGAGGCAGAGTAGATGGTTAGAGATGTTGAAAGATTATGACATTGCCATTCTATATCATCCGGGAAAGGCCAATGTGGTGCCGATGCTTTGAGCCGGAAGTCAGCCAGCATGAGTAGTCTTGCTTATATACCGGTCGGAGAGAGACCGCTTTCTCTTTAGATGTTTAGGCCTTGGCCAATCGATTCATGAGATTGGATGTTTCAGAGACTAGCAGTGTTTTAGCTTATACCGTGGCCTGTTCTTCATTGTTTGATCGTATTCGAGACCGACAGTATGACGATTGTCATTTATGTGTTCTTCGAGATACGGTCCGGTACGGAGATGCCAAGCAGGTTACAGTAGATGATGATGGAGTCTTGAGGACGCAGGGCCGTATTTGTGTGCCTGATGTTGATGGTATTCGTGAGTTGATATTGCAGGAGGTGCATAGTTCCCGGTATTCCATTCATCCGGGTGCCGCAAAGATGTACCAGGATTTGCGACAGTATTATTGGTGGCAGAGGATGAAGAAAGACATTGTGGCATATGTAGCTCGGTGCTTGAACTATCAGCAGGTTAAGTATGAGCACGAGAGACCCGGTGGTTTGATGCAGCAGATTGAGCTTTCCGAGTGGAAGTGGGAGTGTGTTACCATGGATTTTGTAGTTGGGCTCCCACGGACTCAAATGATGTTTGATGCGGTGTGGGTCATTGTGGATAGGCTGACCAAGTCAACACACTTTGTCACACCTCCTTTTTCCGCTAACCCTATTACGAGGTTGAGTTAGAAGAGTTTTTCCAATTAAAGTGACGTTTTGAAAAAGGATATTTATTATTTAGAGTCGCCACTTGGAATTGAGTTTTGGCGTTCCAAGTCACCTTTTATTGAATCCCTTATCAAAAGGAAGATTTGACTCCTAATTTATGGTCTACGAAATAGAAGACTGAGTAAGGAATTCTTTTGACCGAAGGGAAGGTGTAAGGCACCCCTCGAGTCCCGTGGTTCTAGCACAGTCGCTTTACTGACTAATGTAAGGCTTAAATCAATTTTCTGCTATTCTTGTATTTTATTAATTATGGCTTATTTATTACCGCTTAATTAATTATTTTATATATATCTTTTTGTTCTGTGTTCACCTAGGTGTGGTATGCACACAAGGTATTCTTCTTTAAAATTGGATGTTAAACCAAGGTATGGAATGTACACATGGTTAAAACATAATTATTTTAAATTTAAAGGCATCGAGACGCTGGCATGCGCACATGGTCCTTCTATTATTTAAGCGTATCAATCCAAGGTTCGGGTATGAACACATGGCTAAGCGCAATTTGTTAGTTAGATGGTCAAGGAACGGGAAGGCACACATGACCATTTTTATTAATATTAACCAAGGATCGTGCAAGAACACATGATCAACTTTTGAAGACGCGCCTAAAATTGCCTAGCGATTTAAATTACTTATTTCCTAAGTTAGGATTATTTACAGTGAATTGCTTTATTAAGTTATGAAAAATATTTGCAATTATTTATTATGGAAGTGATACGGGCTAGCTTATCTATTTGGGTATCAGTGTTTTATTGTGATCCAACTAATTTAACCCATGTTTTATATACTTAAATGAATACCAAAGACTCAAACTAATTTCAAGATCAAACACTAGCTCAAGAATACGAAGGAAATTCCTTAATTCCAAGTTAAAAAAATAAAATCTTATCCAATTAATGTAGTGAGCAAAAAAAAAAATTGAAACATATGACAAAATCTCCCGTGAATTCTAATTTTTAACATACAAAACCAAAAGGCACCATTTGAAAATTTAAAAAAGATTCCATAAGCTTTACACAGACTAATCGTGCGTGTATTGGAAAACTTAAACGGACAAAAACATATCAACTCAGCAAATATCTAACAATAACTTATAGTCATGTAAGTTAATAAAAATTGAAGAAAAGAGAAACAAAAAAAAAAAAGGAACCAACAAAATTATCGTTGATGATAAAAATTCAAATATTACCTTTTTTATGAAGCTTTTTACAATAAAATCACAGTCACAATCTACTGATTTCCAAAGCTAGCAATGCTATCTTTTCTAGAGCTTCGAACTCGGAACCGCGAACGTAACCTCGAACTCCGTCTTCAAACTCCTTTTCTCTTTTTCGTTGTTACTTCCTGACTTCTCCTATATTTGTTTGATCTTTCTTTGTTCTCCTTTCTAACTTCTTTTTCTTTTCCCTTTTTCTTTGTTCTGACTTCCTCCCTTCTTTTCTTGTTTCTTCTGACTTTTCAATCCTCTGACTCCTTTTTTTTTTTTTTCTTCTTTTAGTTCTTTCTGACTTCTTTTTCTTTTCGTTCACTCATTTTTTGTTGGTTTCCCTCTTCTTCTTCTCGTTCTTTTCTCTTTTTGTAGTAATTAGAAACTAGTCTATATTTTTGAAGTGGAGGAAAGATCATGGGTAAGTTAATAGGGGATGTGAGAGAAAATGACAATATGGAATAGATATATGGGGAAATATGTGAGGGAGTGAGTAATGAGGTTGGGTGAAGTGGGAAAGTGAGGGGTTGGGTTTCATTATTATTATTATTATTATTATTATTATTATTANAATATATATATATATATATATATATATATATATATATATATTCTTCTATTTAAACATAGGAAAAAATCTTAAATTTTAAGAATGTGAATATTTTTTGTAGTTTTAAATTTTCTTAAATAAAAGAGTAGGATAAAAATTTAAAGTATTAAGATTAGACCTAAAAGAAATATTTACACCAAAATAGTATAGAATTTGGGTGTGGTCAAAATTAGTTGTTCACAACATGCCCCTCTTTGCTTGGAAACATTAAGAGCTTTCAGGCAAAGAAAATAAACACGGTGACTAATTTTTGACCTCACTATTATTTAAAAATGAAAATAAGATATAAGAAAAAGATGTGACATAACCTTTGGTTTTAGGCAGCCTACATATCCCGGGTTATAAGGAAATCAAGTCGCGTGTAGTTCAAGTGAAAGAAGAGTGAGGGAGTATTCTTAGAGGGAGTGTCGAGTGACGTTCCGTCGAGGTTCCGATCCTCGGTTCCTACTATTACATCAAAACGAAAAGAAAAATTACATACTCTTGAAATCTAACAGTTACAAAATTCCTATCTAAATGTCATCTGGAGTCTTGTTGTTTATTCTTGACTTGCTTCCTTCATTGACTTTAGACTGAAACTTGATGCTCTCCGATATAAAAGACTATGAAATATTCTCACATGCTTGATTCTTGATCCGGTGATAAGAAGATGGATCTTGAAATCCTTTGTCTCTGCATGCATCCTGTCAAAGCTGCTTGCGGCTGGTGTTGAGATCAAACGTTCCACTTTCTCTGGCGAGAGCCGGAATCTTATTTTTTACACATCCAATCCGTGCTTTGCGGAAAAACCTACAAGCCATCACAAACAAACAAAACAAACAAACAAAACAAACAAACATTTTCTGCCCCAATTTTGCACTAGGAAGTTTTTGTGAGTTATTCAAAACACATTAAAATATCTTTGCTTTTGCAGAATAAAGAATTGAAAAAAACACCTTTTTAATTATAAATAATATGGGATGTCGTATCTAGTGTTAACAAGATTGAAGGAAACCAGGGGATGTAGTACCCTGTGTTGACGATAAGATGAGGCTCGTGGCACTCTAGAATGCTACTAGGGAATGTCGTACCTTATGTTGGTAGAAAAATGCAACCAAGGTATGTAGTACTCTGTGTTTGGAAATGAGATGAGGCTTGTGGCTCTCTGAGATTCTACTAGGGAATGCCGTACCCTATGTTGGAAATAAGATGAGGCTCATGGCACTCTGAGATGCTACTAGGGGATGTTGTACCCTATGTTAGCAATGAGAAATACAACCAGGGGATGTAGTACCATGTATTGACAATAAGATGAGGCTCTTGGTGCTCTGAGATGCTACTAGGGGATGTTGTACCCTATGTTAGCAATGAGAAATACAACCAGGGGATGTAGTACCATGTATTGACAATAAGATGAGGCTCTTGGTGCTCTGAGATGCTACTAGGGAATGTCGTACCCTATGTTGGCAAAAAGAAATGCAACTAGGGGATGTAGTACCCTATGTTAGCAATAAGAAATACAACCAGGGGATGTAGTACACTGTGTTGGCAATGAGGTGAGGCTCATGGCTCACTGAGATTCTACTAGGGAATGTTGTACCCTATGTAGGCAAAAAGTAACGCGACCAGGGGATGTAGTACCCTGTGATTGGCAATGAAATGAGGCTCGTGGCTCTTTGAGATTCTACTAGGGCATGTCGTACCTTATGTAGGAAAAATAAATGCAACTAGGGAATGTCGTACACTATGTTAGCTATACGAAATGCAACCACGGGATGTAGTACCCTGTGTTGGCAATAAGATAATGCTTGCAGCATTCTGTGATGCTACTAGGGAATGGCGTACCCTATGTAGGAAGAAAATAATGCGACCAGGGGATGTGGTACACTGTGTTGAAGATAGGGTATTGATTCCCTATAATAAAACTAAGGATAACATGATTACATGTATATTAGAAGAAAACTAAGGATTTGAGAACTTCACTTGGTGGTATTCTTCTTTTCACGAACTGCTTCCTAAAATTGTTTTGTTCCTGTTCTGAACAAAGAAAAATTTGTTAGTTTTAAAATGGTGGTCAGTTTGTGGCCTTGATTTCTTGAGTAACTTGACTTTGCGTCCATTATAATTTAGAAACACTGACTCCATCGATGGTCTTACAAATTGCCGGGAGATTCTGTCATTACTTCCCGAAGATCTTCTTTCTCAACATCAAAACCTCATTATTTTTTACCTATCACCATTTGTGTTTATGGTGCAAACAACCTTGCTCCCAGAACACTTTCAACTGAGTAACTTTTGTCGACCCTTGACACATTTTTCCATCTTTCAAGCCTTTTGCTCCTCATGGAGAATCAAAGGTTGCTTTATGCCTTTGCCTATGATGTTCATGCCAAGAAAGTTTTGCTTCATATAACAGGGAAACAATAACCAACTTTGGGGCCTTTTCTTTGCTTTGCTTTGACGAAATTAGACTAAAAAGGACTCAAAAAGAATAGTACTAAAGAAAACAAGAAGGTGAACCAATAGGTATTACAACTTAATCAAGAAGTGTACCTTTCCGAGAAGAAAAATAAAAATAAAAATAAAAATAAAAAGGACTTATCTAGAAGAATATGCTGACTTCAATGAACATGGCATGCACTTTGGACTGGATGCCTGATCCGTCTGAACCGTCTAATTCTCAACATCCGTTGTGAACTTCACTTTGAAGCTGAGTTCATTGTCTTAACCATGCTTGTGACGGGATATATGAAGGCCTAAATCGATCAATGATGCCCTTTGTGGATTTTCACCAATTGACCTCTCTCATTTGTCTTTCTCTCAACTCACTATTGCCCTATAGTTCCCGTGAGGGTTTTACCAATAAGACTCTCTCATTTTATTTTTCTCTCTTTACAATGACTGAGGCATCACCGTAATATACCAACTTAGCATCCTCGAAAGCTGATCAGAAAGTCTTAAAAGGGAAAGGTAAAAAGAACTATTAAACTGAATTACAACTTTTGGAACCATTTTGATGGAAAAACCGTCGACAATTAAAATAAAATCATGCCCCAGTTTCTTTGAATACTGGGAAATGTGGATTTTTGTTTTAGTGTGACCAAACCCCAGGGTGAGGCTGCCTACATATCCTTTCGGAATTAGGTCGGACGTAGTTCAATTAACAAGAACTTTTTTTTTGCTTTTTGCTTTTTATTTTTCTTCTTTTTTCTTTTTTTTATAATTTTTTTTAAAGATTAAGTACATTGGTTCCAAATGAGGGGAAAGAAAAGAAATAATATAAACAAGGCTTCCAAGGGCTTACTAGGGTTGACCAATGTTTGGGTAGCGAGAATGATAGTCTTTCGTCATCCCAACCTGAGAATGCTAAGTATTAAAATTCCCCAACAGAGTCGTGTCAAACATAGTATCTCTTGACCGCATCTGTGTTGACGGATATATCAGTCACCTTTCCTTCTATATCTGCCAAATGTAGAGCTCCTTTTGACAACACTTTCTTGACGAGGTAAGGACCTTTCCAATTTAGGGCGAACTTTCCTTTTGCTTCTTCCTGGAGCGGAAAAATACGTTTCAAACACATTTTCCTACCTCAAATTATCTTGGGCGCACTTTCTTGTTGTATGTGCGTGCCATTCTTTGTTGCTATAATTGACCAAAAAAAATTGCCGCCAAAAGCTTTTCATCAATTGTACACAAGTGTTCCAAGCAGGACTTGACCCAGTCAGTTTCTTCGATCCCTGCTTCACCAATGATTAGGAGAGAGGGAGTCTCAACTTCTTGATTCATTGTTTCGAGATTAGACAGTCTTTTAAGATCTGGGCATGAATTCCGCATGCAAGTCATGTTTTTAAAGCCAACATTAATGAAACAGAAAAGGATAAGAAATTAACAAAAATTAGGAAAAGGAAAATATAGAATTTAAAAAGAAAATGGAACTTCGTTTCATTGAATTTAAAAGGGTAGAAGGGTTAACATCAAAGCAAAGCAATTAAACTAAAATATCTGGATTACAACCCTTAAAATAATCCAAATAAAGAAAAAGCAACAAAACAGACTACCAAGGCTCCTTCTTGATGGGAAGAGGAGTTGCTTCCTAGTTGATGAGCGAGGTATCTGGACCAATGAGCTGAACACTTGCAAGGCTGAGGCTCTCACCAACTTGAACCATATTGATCTCGTAGAACATCTCCTTAAGACCCTGGAAAATTTCTTCAATGTCATTCTGAGTAGAAGGATATTGGACTTCTTCAAATTGTGGCTTGACAAAAGAGTAGGAAATGTGAGGGATTGGTTTGGAAAAATTCCAACCATTCTTTTTGCGAGCCTTAGCTCTGTCTATGTATGTTGATGTTGGTTTTAAAACCCAAACCAAAGTAATCTTTCTTCAAATATGGATAAATATGGTTCACAATTCCCTGCAGAGAGGATCCTAATCCTTTTCGTGATTCATAGTCGTTCCTCAACATCAGCGAATCTACCATCATAGATATGGCTGACAGACGGGGATACAAATGTGATGATCCAAAAGGTCATCCTGTGTAAATTTAACTAAAACTGTGTTCCGAGGCCCCGAGGGCCTCCGTTAATCTTATCTCGATGTGCGTGCGTAGCTTGGGCGCTTAGCCGGGAAGCCTTTATGTGAAAATTTGATAAAAAGTTGAATTTATGATAATTAATTAAATAAAGTTGACTTTGGTCAACATTTTTGGTAAATAGACCCGGACCCGCGATTTGAAGGTCCTAGAGGGTCCGTAGGAAAATATGGGACTTGGGCGTAAGCCCGGAATCGAATTTCGAGGTCCCAAGTCTGAGAAATGAATTTTTAAATAAAATTGTTTTATGAAAATAATAAAGGCTCTTGGAAATGATCTTTGATGTGAAAACTGCGTTACCGGGCCAGTATTATGGTTCTAGAGCCCATAACAGGTTTAATATGATTAGTATGAGTTGTTTGTAAAATATGGTAAGAAACGGACTTAGTTTGACGTGTTTCAGATCAAAATGGGAAATTTAGAAGTTTATGAAGTTTGAGAAAATTCTATAGAGTTTTGAGTTTAATTCATTGTTTTTGATGTTATTTTGGTGGTTTAATTCATTGAATAATTCCGTAAGATGTTTATAAGGTTGTGTGTGTAATTGGTTTTGAAGCCCGAGGGCTCGGGTGAGTTTCAGGTAGGTATCGGAGTGCAAAAAGTTAGAAAACATCTGGTGTTTTAATGCATCTTTTGGTGTCTGATGTTTTATTTAGTGCCATCGCATACATAGCTCCGCGATCGCATATCTTTGTGTGAGGGGGAGGGTCAGTTCTTCTATGCGATCGCATAGCACAGTCCGCGATTGCATAGAGGTATAGGAGGTCTGGGCAGGGGGCTGGCTAGGTACTCTTCGCGATCGCAAGGTCTAGTTCGCGATCGCGTAGGGTGGAGTCCTTGAACTATGCGATCGCAATCACTTGTTCGCGATCGCAGTGAGGGGGGATCCCAAGTTCTTCTTCGNGGCTATGCGATCGCAATCACTTCTTCGCGATCGCAGTGGGGGGGGATCCCAGGTTCTTCTTTGCGATCGCATTCTTTTAGTCGCGATCGCAGAGTGTAGGGACCAGACTCTCCACGATCGCACGCCCAGCCCCGCGATCGCGATGCACGTTTACGCCTAGTTATTTTAAAAGCTCCAAAACAGAATACTATTACGGGATTATCACTTTTTCACGACCGTCTTCTTCTCAAAGACCCCATAGGCGATTCCGAAGCTAGTTTTCCTCCATAACCACTTGGGTAAATGATCCTAACTCTAATCCCTTCCATTTTTCCTTCATAAATCACTAGAATCTAGGTCTAATAACATGAAATCAAGGTCGAAATTAGGGGTTTTGGGTAGAGTTAGGGTTTATGGAAATTTTGGGAATTCAATCCCGTTTTGGGGTTGGATTTCAAAACAAATTGTTTATTCGGGCTCGTGGGGGAATGTGTTATCGGGTTTTTGTCAAAACCACGAGTTTGGACCAAGCGGGCCCGGGGTCGAATTTTGGTATTTTTGGAAGAATGATGGAAAATGTATAATTAGGTGTTGGGATTGAGTTATTGCATAATTATTGATGTTATTAAGTCAATTATGTCTAGATATTATTGTTTCGGAGTCGGATTCGTGAGGAAAGGCTGTGATTGAGGCTTGACTTGTAGTTTTGGAGCCGAGGTAAGTGTTTGGCCTAACCTTAGCTTGAAGGATTAGGTATAGAGTCTTAATTGCTATGTGTATTCCATGTCCAACGTATAGGTAAGGTGACGAGTACCTATATGTTGTGGTCAAGCATGCTCGTGAGTCGAATTTGATGAGATATTTAATGTTCTTTGATATTTGTTGTGTTGTGAATTATTGGAAACCTTGGAAGTGGTACCTTGAGTTTATTTCATGACATAGATAGTTATTGATTATGCTTTCGGTTGAGGGTTTTGCTGCTGAAATTATACTTCTGAGTGAGATTGGTTATAGCTGAGTCCCTTGACGGGACAATAGAAATTTTGTTGATTATTTCTGTACATTGAGATGTCTTATTGTTAAACTTTCATTTGAATTGTTGTTTTCATATTCATCATGCACGAGGGGACATTCTGTGCCGAGCGATTGTGAGGTTACGCACGAGGGGACATGCCGTGATAAACGATTATTATTTACGCACGAAGGGACATTCCGTGCTGACTGACTGTGAGGTGATGCACGAGGGGACATTCTGTGCCGAGTGACTTTATTATTTATGCACGAGGGGACATTTCGTGCCGAGCGACTTTATTATTTATGCACGAGGGAACATTATGTGCCGAGTGATTGTGAGGCTATGCACAAGGGGACATGTCGTGCCTTTTGCTGCTTATTTACTTGTTTCGAGATGTTAATTCATGTGTTACTCCTACATTTCACTTATTACTTAATTCTACTGTGTTAGTAATTGTTGCCCCCTTTTCCCCAACATGTTCTACCCCGTAACTGTATTTCCTGTTATATTAATGAACTGCACAGGTATTAATTGCGGTCGTGTCCTAGCCTCGTCACTACTTCGCCGAGGTTAGGCTCGACATTTACTCAGTACACGTGGTCGGTTGTATTGATGCTACACCTGCACTTCTTTATGTTGTGCAGATTATGCAGCCGCACCCAGTGGACACCGTTAGAGGGAGTATCCTTCAGTCCACGCAGGCGACATTGAGGTAGAGCCGCAGGCGTTCATGGGCCCTGACGTCACCTTCTATCTCTTCTTTCTGTCATTTTGTTTACTTCCAGACAGATGTATCATTTTATTTCAAGCAGTTGCTTTTAGTCAAATCTTAGTCTAGTTCGTGAGATTGTGACTCCATTTCTGGGTTTGGTACTTAATGGAATTTTCTACGAGATTGGCTATTTTAGTCTTAGAATCTATTAGATCTCCCTATTTTTATCATGATTTTCTAGTTAGCATTTATTGTTTTTAATTGTTAATATGTTAATTCATTTAAAACGTTGGCTTGTCTAGCGAGTTCAACCTTAGACGCCATCACGGCCTGAAGGTGGGATTGCGGGTCGTGACAAGTTGGTATCAGAGCTCTAGGTAGCTTAGGTCGCACGGCTCACGGACAAACTTGGTAGACTCTGAGGGATCGGTACGGAGACGTTTGTACTTATCCCCTAAAGGCTGCAAAGTTAGGAATGACTTCGTATTTCATCTTCTCTGTCGTGCGACTTGAATTCAAAATGCTAATTGAATATCTATTCTATTCTCTCGCAGATGGCGATGATGCGTGCTTTCCCAAGTTTCGATCGGCAACCCGATACTCCTGTCGCAGCTCCTACGAGGGGCCGAGGTCGAGGCCGTGCTAGAGGCCGAGGCCGGGGCAGGGCTCAGCCCCGATCAGCAGCCCCAGCGGAGGATCCTCAGGTTGAGTTCACCGAGGAGATTCCCGCTCAAACATTACCAGTTGGACCAGCTCAGGTCCCAGAGAGATTCATCGCCACCCCAGTGCTTCAGGAGGATCTAGTCCTCTTAGTGGGACTCATGGAGGGTGCGGCTCAAGCCGGTCTCCTTCCTACTGCACCATCAGGCTGGGGGAGGGACCCAGAATCCTGCTACTCGTACACCATAGCAGTTAGATCCTCAGTTTCAGACTCTGGCACCTAAGACAGTCGGAGTAGCTCAGCCGGGTATTGTGGCATCGGCAGTTGAGGGAGAAGCTATGTCAGCAGATGCTCTATGGAGATTGGATAGATTCACCAAGTTATTCCCTACTACTTTCACTGGTGCACCATCAGAGGATCCCTAGGATTATTTGGACAGCTGTTATGAGGTTCTTCAAAACATGGGCATAGTGGAGTCCAATGGAGTTGACTTCGCTACATTTCGTCTTTCTCGCACCGCCAAGACTTGGTGGAGAGATTACTACTTGACCAGACCAGCTGTGTCTGCACCTCTGACTTGGGCGCAGTTCTCCGAGTTATTCTTGGGGAAATTTTTTCCAGTTACTCAGAGAGAGGATCTTCGGAGGCAGTTTGAGCGTCTCCAACAGGGATCCATGTCCGTCACTCAGTACGAGACCAGGTTTATTACTCTAGCCAGGCATGCCATTATGATACTCCCCACTGATCGGGAGAGGGTTCAGAGATTTATTGAGGGTCTAGCTCAGCCAATCAGACTTCAGATGGCCAGAGAGACGGGTACTGATATCTCCTTTCAAGATGCAGCCGATGTGGCCAGGCGCATTGAGATGGTATTATCACAGGGTAGTAGTCAGGGGTCTGACAAGAGACCTCATCATTTCGGCCGATTCAGTGGTGCCTCATCTGGAGGCAGAGATTCCTTTGGTAGAGGTCATCCCCCTAGGCCTTTTCAGTCAGCACTCTAGGTATCCCGCGGTGCACAATCAGCTCCCATCAGTGCACTGCCGATTCAGAGCTTTCAGGGTGGTCATTCTAGTCATCAGGGACCGATCTAGGGTCATTATTCTCAACAATCGAGGTCTTGCTTCACTTGCGATGGTATGGGGCATATTTCAAGGTTTTTCCCACGAGGTTTTGGTGGTTCTCAGTATCAGGGTTCCCGTGCCGTGGTTCCCGCATCAGGTGCACCCCCACCCCCTCAGCCAGCTAGGGCTGGTGGTCATGGTGCCAGAGGTGGAGGTCAGACTCATAGAGGTGGAGGACATGCCACGATAGGTAGAGGTCAGGCCGTAGTAGGTCGACCCAGAGATGTTCAGGTTGGAGGGGCTCCGCCCCGATGCTATGCTATTCCGGCCAGGCTTGAGGCTGAGGCCTCTGACGCAGTTATCATAGGTAAGGTTTTTGTTTGCAGCCGAGATGCTTCAGTGTTATTCGATCCAGGTTCTACTTTCTCTTATGTGTCTTCATATTTTTCCCCTTATTTGAGCATGCCCCATGATTCCCTGAGTGCTCCTTTATTTGTGTCTACCCCAGTGGGTGATTCTATAGTGGTAGATCGAGTCTACCGTGCTTTCTTAGTAGTTATTGGTGGTATGGAGACCCGGGTTGATCTTTTGCTTCTGGATATGGTTGACTTTGATGTTATATTGGGGATGGATTGGCTATCTCCCTATCATGTTGTTCTGGACTTTCATGCTAAGACAGTGACCTTAGCCTTACCAGGAGTACCTCATTTGGAGTGGAGAGGGACCCCTAGTCATTCTTCTGGTAGAGTTATTTCTTATGTGAAGGCTCGGCGCATGGTCGAGAAGGGTTGTTTGGCCTATTTGGCCTACGTTCGTGATTCTAGTGCCGAGGTTCCTTCTATGGAGTCTGTGCCCGTGGTTCGTGAGTTTCCAGAGGTATTCCCTGCTGACCTGTCGGGTATGCCACCCGACAGGGATATTGACATTTGTATTGAGGTAGCTCCGGGCACTCAGCCCATTTCTATTCTGCCGTATCGTATGGCCCCGCCAAAGCTGAAGGAGTTGAAGGAGCAGTTGCAAGTTTTGTTGGATAAAGGCTTCATTAGGCCTAGTGTTTCTCCTTGAGGTGCTCCAGTGTTGTTTGTTAAGAATAAAGATGGCTCAATGAGGATGTGTATTGACTACCGGCAGCTAAATAAGGTTACTATTAAGAATAAGTATCCTTTGCCGAGGATTGATGATCTATTTAACCAGCTTCAGGGTGCCACGGTGTTTTCCAAGATAGACTTGAGATCTGGTTATCATCAACAGAGGATTAGGGCGTCTGATGTCCCTAAGACGGCCTTTCGCACTCGTTATGGGCATTATGAGTTTTTGGTGATGTTATTTGGGTTGACAAACGCCCCCGCATCTTTTATGGAGTTGATGAACCGGGTGTTCAGGCCATATTTTGACTCAATTGTGATTGTGTTTATTGATAATCTCTTGATTTACTCCCGTAGTCGAGAGGAGCATGAGCAGCACCTTCGAGTCTTCCTTCAGATTCTGAGGGATAGGCAGTTGTATGCCAAATTTTCTAAGTGTGAGTTCTGGTTGAGTTCCGTGGCATTTTTGGGCCATGTTGGGTCGGCATAGGGTATTCAGGTGGATCCCAAGAAGATTTTAGCAGTCAGAGATTGGCCTAGACCCGCTTCACCTACAGAGATTCAGAGCTTCTTGGGCTTAGCAAGTTATTATCGCCGATTGGTGGAGGGCTTTTCATCTATAGCAGCCCCGATGACCAGGTTGACCTAGAAGGGTGCCCAGTTCAGGTGGTCGGATGAGTGTGAGGCGAGCTTTCATAATCTTAAGACATCCTTGACCACGACACCGGTATTAGTGTTGCCTACAGGTTCAGGACCATATACTATGTATTGTGACGCTTCACGGGTTGGGCTTGGGGCGGTGTTGATGCAGGATGGCAAGGTCATAGCCTATGCTTCTCGTCAGTTGAAGGTTCATGAGAAGAATTATCCAGTCCATAATTTGGAGTTAGCAGCTATTGTTCATGCGTTAAAGATCTAGAGGCATTACTTGTATGGTGTGCCATGTGAGGTGTTCACGGATCACAAGAGTTTACAGTATCTATTCAAGCAAAAGGAGTTGAACATGAGGCATAGAAGGTGGTTAGAGTTGTTAAAGGACTATGACATTACCATTCTTTATCATCCGGGGAAGGCCAATGTGGTGGCCGATGCTTTGAGCCGGAAGTCAGCCAACATGGGTAGTCTTGCTTATTTGTCAGTCGGAGAGCGACCTCTTGCTTTGGACGTTCAGTCTTTGGCCAACCGATTCGTGAGATTTGAGGTTTCTGAGACTGGCAGTGTTTTGGCCCATAACGTGTCCCGTTCTTCATTATATGATCGTATTCGGGCCAGGCAGTATGATGATCGTCATTTACGTGTTCTTAGAGATATAGTCTGGCACGGAGGTGCCAAGAAGGTTACGGTTAATGATGAGGGAGACCTGCGGATACATGGCCATATTTGTATACCTGATGTTGATGGTATTCGTGAGTTGATACTACAGGAGGCCCATATTTCCCGGTATTCCATTCATTCAGGCGCCGCAAAGATGTACCAGGACTTACGACAACATTATTTGTGGCGGAGGATGAAAAAGGATATTGTAGCTTATGTGGCTCGGTGCTTGAACTGTCAGCAGGTTAAGTACGAGCACCAGAGACCTAGTGGGTTGATACAGCAGATTCAGCTTCCCGAGTGGAAGTGGGAGCGTATCACCATGGATTTTGTAGTTGGACTCCCACGGACTCAGAGGATGTTTGATGCGGTGTGGGTTGTTGTGGATAGGCTGACCAAGTCAGCACACTTCATTCCGGTATCAGTTTCATATTCAGCGGAGAAGTTGGCAAAGATCTACATAAGAGAGATTGTTAGATTGCATGGAATGCCCATATCCATCATATCAGACCGAGGTACTCAGTTTACCTCCCATTTCTGGAGAGTATTTCAGCGAGAGTTGGGCTCACAGCTTGAGTTGAGCACAAAATTTCATCCTTAGATGGACGGACAGTCCGAACGTATGATTCATATTTTGGAGGACATGTTGCGGGCTTGTGTCATTGACTTTGGTGGTTCATGGGACCAGTTCTTGCCTTTAGCTGAGTTTGCCTACAACAACAGCTATCAGGCGAGCATTCAAATGGCTCCGTATGAGGCGTTTTATGGTAGGCGGTGTCGGTCCCCAGTCGGATGGTTTGACCCGGGAGAGTCTAGATTATTGGGTTCTGAGTTAGTTCAGGATGCCTTGGACAAGGTGAAGATCATTCAGGATAGACTTCGTACAGCTCAGTCCAGGCAGAAGAGTTATGCAGATCATAGAGTTCGAGATTTGGCCTTTATGGTAGGAGACCGAGTATTTCTTCGAGTGTCGCCCATGAAGGGCGTGATGAGGTTCGGAAAGAAGGGCAAGTTGAGACCTAGGTACATAGGTCTATTTGAGATTTTGGATAAAGTAGGAGAGGTGGCCTACAAACTTGCCTTGCCACCGAGTTTGTCAGTCCTGCATCCGGTGTTTCACGTGTCTATGTTCCGGAGGTATATTGCGGATCCATCTCATGTACTTGACTTCACCGTTGTCTAGTTGGACAAGGATTTTTCTTATGAGGAGGAGTTGGTAGCCATATTGGCTCGGCAAGTTTGTCAGTTGAGATCAAAGAGTTATCCTTCGGTTCGTGTTCAGTGGAGAGGTCAGCCTGTTGAGGCAGCTACCTGGGAGTCCGAGTCCGATATGCTGAGCCGATATCCCCATCTTATCCCCGATTCAGGTACCTTTCTATGTCCGTTCGAGGACGAACGTTTGTTTTAGAGGTGGAGATTGTGATGATCCAAAAGGTCATCCTGTGTAAATTTAACAAAAATTGTGTTCCGAGACCCCGAGGGCCTCCGTTAATCTCACCTCGAGGTGCGTGCGCATCCCGAGCGCATAGCCGGGAAGCCTTTATGTGGAAATTTGATAAAAAGTTGAATTTATGATAATTAATTGAATAAAGTTGACTTTGGTCAACATTTTTGGTAAATGGACCCGAACCCGCGATTTGATGGTCCCTGAGGGTCCGTAGGAAAATATAAGACTTGGACGTATGCCCGAAATCGAATTCCGAGGTCCCAAGTCCGAGAAATAAATTTTTAAAGAAAATTGTTTTCTGAAAATAATAAAGTCTTTTGAAAATGAACTTTGATGTGAAAACTGCGTTACCAAGCCCCGTATTATGGTTCCGGAGCCCGGAACAAGTTTATTATGGTTAGTATGAGTTGTCTGTAAAATTAGGTAAGAAACAGACTTGGTTTGACGTGTTTCAGATCAAAATGGGAAATTTAGAAGTTTATGAAGTTTGAGAAAAATCTATAGAGTTTGGAGTTTAATTCATTGTTTTTGATGTTATTTTGGTGGTTTAATTAATTGAATAAGTCTGTAAGATGTTTATGAGGTTGTGTGTGTAATTGGTTTTGAGCCTCGAGGGCTCGGGTGAGTTTCGGGTAGGTATCGGAGTGCAAAAAGTTAGAAAAATTCTGGTGTTTTAATGCATCTTCTGGTGTCTGATGGTTTATTCAGTGCGATCGCATAGCTTCGTGTGAGGGGGAGGGTCAGTTCTTCTATGCAATCGCATAGCACAGTCTGCGTTCGCATAGAGGTATAGGTGGTCTAGGGAGGGGGGGGGGAGGGAGGGCTGTCTAGGTACTCTTTGCGATCGCAAGGTCTAGTTCGTGATCGCATAGGGTGTGTGAGCACGTGATTTTTTACTTATCATATAATCCTACAAAAATCTCAATAAAATAATTGGTTTTATGGATTTTTGTCAAATTTTAAATGCTACTTATGAATTTATTTTACAATATACAGCCATGATTTGTCTTTGAAATGTGTGAATAATTTAATTAAGTGCATAACCTTTAATTTTTGTTTAAATAATAGCAAAGTATAAACTACCCAATATAGAATAGGATAATATTTAATTTTTGGGTTTAATCACTCTTTCCTTTAACAAAATCATAAAATTGAACTAGGAGTAAATTAAATAGTAGGATTTTTAATTAATTAAATAAATACTAGGATTAGAGCTATTTATTACATGCTTAGTTTTAATTTAAGATGATTTAATTAGTTAAGTTAGAACAAATTAAATAGACCTGGGCCAAAATTGCCCAGGCCCAAACCTGGTCTCTACATCCCAGCCCAAACACTTTTACCCGATCTGCCCAGCCCCGTTACACCCATAACAACCCCGTTTAACCCCTTCGAATCCTTAGCCATTGGATCTCATTGATCCAACAGTCCTAAGTTAGTTCCCCCCCTAGGTATATAACTGTTCCAAACCCCCCTTACCCCCCATTAATCCTAAGTCTAACACCCCCCGCCCCAGAGACCCCCTTCGTCTCTCCCTCTTTTCTTGACCTCGCCGTCCCTCTACCTTCCTTCGCCGGCCGAAAATCGCCTCCGGCGGCAAAGCTTCTCCAATCGACCCTAATTTTTAACCAGATGATCCTCATCTTTCCCTCAATCACCTCCCACTATCATTTTCCCCAAAAACCCAACCAATCTCCGTTAATTGCAAATCTGGAAAACGGAAACCCTAACCTTCTTCTACAAGACGACTAGAAGACCTTCAATAAGCTTTGACTTACATGGATCGATAGCTCTCGTGGAGGGCTATTGATTCATGTGGGTTGAAGTTATTTTCAAACCCCGCCGGAATTCGGCCAAGGTCCGGCGACCTTGTTTTTTTCCGACCAAATACCTTCAACGGGTATTTCTTCTTCTTTCTTTACTTTTCTATAAAATATTGGAACATAAACCATTTTAAATCTCGTTCCCCCTTATTCTCTGTTTATGTGAAGTCATCTTTATTACTTCGTTAGTTGTTGCTTCTTCCTGTTCCTTACTTAGATTGTAGCTTATTTTTTGTATTTGATCGAATAAAAAACTTGAATGATTTGGTTGATTCACTGTTTGATTGCATGAAATTACCCTGTCTTTGCTTTGTTTGGGTATATGAAACTCTGCTAGGTATGGTAGTTTTGTTTCCTTTTCCTTACTAATCCGTCTCTATTGGTTTTCTAAAACTAGTTTAAATCATGTTCCGTAAAACTCTTGTTTGTATTAGCTTGTTCTATTACTTGATTGTTGTGATTGATCAAGAAAATCAAGGAAAAGGAATTAAACTGTTATAAATGTCCTAGTCGATTCATTTTGTTCCATTGGTGTCATCTTGAATTAACAAGCATATCTCTTAGTTATCGGAATGATTGGCTGGATTTGAGTCTTTTCTATACTGATAAAACATGATTCTGTCCCTGTTTATGCAATTAGATTAGGGTCATACTATGACATTAACTGTTTCTGTGTAGACTATCTGTCGTTGTTCTTTGTTTGCTCTTGTTAATAATTAGTGAGTAGATAGCTGTTTGAATGCATTGTTTTTCAAACATAATTGTCTTGAATTGGTTAATTAATTAAGAAACTAGTTAATCCTATGCCTCAAATCTATTCTAACTAACAATGGTTTGTAAAAGGATACATGTTAATAAGACCAAACTAGGCTATTGGCACCTTGAATAATCAGTCAAGTCCTAAGTACTAATTAAGATAATTAACTAGGTTCGATTAATTAACATAAGTCAACTAACCTAAGTTTAAGAAGTCAAGTTGATTAATTATGTTAATGAAACTAGGGCTAAGCTAATAACACCTATTAGTCTTAGCTAACTAAAGTGCACCTAACTAGTGTTAGCTAACCAGAGTTAAAAAGTAACCCAAGTAAGTAACCCTGGTTACCCAATGGTAAATTCAGGGACTCCAAGGGGTACAATAGGTAATATAGACTTGGGAAATCAGAATTTTAAGGATAAAAGAGTCTTTTAATGGGTAAGAAAGTTCTAGAATAGGGGAAGTTGTGCCAAAGATAAGGTTGATAGTTGCCCTATGTACTATTTGGTACTATTTTCAGCTTTTGGATAGGGAATATTCCAAAGGATATCCCATTCCTAAATATCTTATAAATAGACCCCCTCCCCTTAGTCTAGGGAGGGATTTTTTTTGGACATTGTGAAAATGCTCTCTGCTAGCTGCTGACAATACATAATACTTTCCATTCAAAAACAATAGGTTTTCAAAAAGGGAAATATTATTAGAAATCCTGGGTTTATTGTTGCTGGTTTACTGGGTTTTACTTGGGTTTTCCTCTGGTTTTCTCTTGCTGTTGTTGAACTTCTCTTTCTCTGTTGATTACTGCCTACACTTGACATTTATTTGGTCAAGTTTTCTACTATTCTACTCTTAAAGAAGGTGTGTATCTACTCATCTGTTCTCAATGAAATGTTAGACTGAAATTTTCATCTTCTGTTCATTATAAGCTGGTTGTTTTGATACCTGAGCTCTTTTCTTCTGTTCTATATAATGTGACAATGTGATTGTTGTAATGAATGTATGAGTGTGACAAATGCAGTCCTTTTGTTGGTATTTCTTTGTTGTATATTTTGTTTATTTCAGATTATAGGTGTATAAATGTAGTTGATACTTGTAATTCTACCTCCTGAAATTAGCTTTGTTATTTGCTAAATTTCTGTCAATACATTTGGCATATGGTAGTTAGATGTTAATTTTATATTTGTTTAGCATATTAGGGTAATTTTCACTTGGGTAGATGAGTTTGATTCCTTAATAATCAAACTCACCCCATGATGAGTGCACAAATATTGGCATGGTTGGCTGAAGTTTATCCTTCAAAAGGGTACAAAGTATGTAGTTGAAAAGGGCATTAGAGTTGAGGAATCTGAACCTTTGAATGGTCAGGTTCATCCTCTAAAACGCCTAAATAATCAAAGTCTCAAGATAGGATTAGTATTAGCACTAGGGTAGATGAATTTGACCATTCCCCATGATAGTGCACAAAACAACAGTATAGATGGCTGAAATTCACCCTTCAAAAAGGGTATAAAGTATGTAGTTAAGAAGGGCATTAAAGTGGAGAATTTGAGCCCTTGAATGGTCAAATTCATCCCCTAAAAATGCCTTGATAATTAAAGTACCATATAGTTTAGAATTATGTTAGTACCAAGGTAGATAAATTTGACTCTTTGATAGTTAAATTCGTCCCACAACAGTGAATAAGCAGTTATTTAACTTGCTGAAATTGTCCTTTCAAAGGATATAAAGTGGATAATCAAAGGCTCACAAGAGGAAAGAATCCGAAATCCTTTATTATGATCAGATTTATCCTCTTAAAATGCCTAAATAATCAAGTTAAGGAATTAATATGGACTAAAGGTCCCAAGTGTAAAAATGACAAGTCCGGAGGTGAGTTGATCCTTTTATGATCACATTCACCCTAAGAAAGTGCACAAATAATTCTTCCAGGTAATATGGTTTGAACACAATGCATTACCAAAATTAAAATTGACCTCTCCACGGTCCATTTGGTTTTGGTAGTTGCACAACACTCAATCAATTAGGGCGTTTACAGATTACAAAGGAAGACACATGTATATAGTCTTAAGGGAATTCAAGTTAGGCAAATTAGCTACAAATTTCCTTCTTTTTTTTTAGTTTTCCATTTTTCTGTAAATTTATTTAGATGGCAGTAGTTTATATTCATTTTCAGAATCATGTAATTAAAGACTGGACTGTATATATTTAAATTATGCTTAGTATTCATGTTGGGTTTTGTTTTTCTTTTTGAAAAGGAGGCTGTTTTAGTAAATTTATAATCCGTCTCCCTATCTCTAAAATAGCATGACAACAGTAGGAAATTGAGTGTATATTTAAGCTAGCATATATAGGATTTTGTAAACACTTGCTTATTTTAAAAATGGCTATCACGATTTTGGTTATCATTAATATAACGTAGAGTTAATCACGCATAGTTCATTTCGCACCTAGTAAACTTTCTGAAATCAACGTATGTAACATATTCTTTAGAAATGAATTGCAATTCCGGTGACGCGTGCTCATGTTCAAACTGATAAAAAAAACTATAGATTAGTTCCAGATTACAAATTCAAACGTCAAGTGTTCATTTTTGACAAATCTCCATCCTTGAAAATCTTGTGATTTACTTGTACTCAATTTGGCAAATCTTTGGATGCATATGAGTGTCATTTTTTTGAAATAATGATAACTGAAAATGACACTAAAAATGCAGATTCTGATTATCATTGTTAAGTGCAAACGTTCTTGTTATGCTACCCCAAGTAATGTTAGTTAAAACAATACATATCATTTCTTGTTAACTAGACACAATTAGGATTGGCCGAAAGAGTTGAAACAATTTGGGGATAAATATGGCCATAGCCCAAAACATGTTATCTTTAGGCTATTGAACATCATTTTAGGCAATCCTTAGGTAGAATGAATACCTTTAGTTTGAAGTTTGATAAAAATCGATCATTACCTCAAAATTACCTTAAACTACACTCGGGAGTGGCAACTCGTGCCCCCGACCCTTAACTCCAAACAACTAATAAAATGCATGCAGCAACCACGGGTGCATTTCATGCGACGTGTTTGTCGTGTGCTCAAAAACAACAAGTGCACGCCATATTGAGTTGTTTAAGATAAATTCATAAACGTCCTAATTGATCTTAAAACTAAGACGCTCTTTCAAAAGTAGAAAAAATAAATAATAATCGAACGTCGCCTCAAATAGGAATTATAAAATGTCACGACCATAGTCTAGACTACGTAATCTACACTCAGGTGCGACAACTCATGTCCCCGTCTTCAAAACTTCAAATTATAATAAAATCACGTGTTGTAATTACAGGTGCATTTCATGTGGTGTAATTGTAACATGTACAAAAGCATAACGAGTGCACATTCTCGTGACTTGTTTTCAAGATAAATTCATACCTATTGATACGCTCAATTTACACCTTAAAAGAGTGTAAGCGATCGTTGTCAAATATAGTAACCCAACAAGGTTGGGGTCGAATCCCACAGAGAACAATATGAGGGCGTTTAGGAATGCTAGAGAATCATCACTTATCGCGCAGTGCCAAACATATATGATTTTGGGTTTTTGATAATTGTTTATAACTAAATGCGAAACTATAAACTATCCTAGAAAGCAATTAAAATGATCGAGGTCAACATGTATCGATGTTTCGGGTATTACACTCGAGTAACGATTCAATGTATTTCACGATTTTACAAATATGAGCGGGTAATGTTAATTAGCCACGGATAACATTTCTTAATTAGCTTTTCCCAAAGACTAACAAGACTTCCTAATTGAATTATCCCTAACCCAATTAGGAGATTAAGCACTTCCGAGTTTGGCTACAAATAGTTCAATCCTATCCCTAGGTAGAATCTATAAAATGAGGGTTAAAGCCTCAAGTTCTTGTTAATTAATCTTTCCCAACCCCAAATAATCTTTTCCAAAACTAATTCGGAGTTAATGGGCGAGTCCTAGGGCTAGCTAATCCTTTTGGAAACATTAAAGAACAAGAATAATTAAAATAACAAACACCCACTTCATAAATATAATAAAATCATTCAATACATAAGCACAACAAGGTATTTAATCCACACTTTAAATATGAATATTCCCATAAACCATATTTAAGTGTTGGAAAATTACTACACACTTAGATATACAATACAAAGCAAGGAAATGAAGAAATAAATACAAATAGGTAAAGAAAACTTCACCACAATATCGAAATCTACAAATCAAATGTGTGTGTGCAAACCCACAAATCAATACTTGTTCTTCTCTACTCAAAATATATTTACAAAGCTCAAATTATATTCAAAGATATTATTTTCTTCTAAAAGATCAAAGATCTAAAAAATGTGTCCCCCAAAATGGCTGCTAGGTCGAGTATATAAAAGTTGAAGTTGGAGAATGTGATTTTACATCTTTTTACATCTTTGTCCAAATCTGATGCCCGAGNNAATAATTAGGCTCAAGTATGCTTCTTAATCGAATTACACCCTCATTTACAAACAATTTTAAGAAGTGCACGGGCTTTTCAAAAAAACAATAAAGTGACAAGAAAAAGCCTCAAGGAGTGACTCAACAACACTAATCTACTATACATGCTCGACTCATTTATAAAAAATAAAAATAATTTCACCATCCAATCCTAATTCATGTGCCCTCACAAGAACGATAGGAAGTCCCAATTCACAATATTTACGATATCAACAACAAGGGACATATTTACAAAGTCACTCACACTCACAAAAACATTCAAGTGCTACAAACAATCATACCATAGGCTTGCCCTTATTTTAATTCATAGCATATTCAAGAATATTCAGTTGGAGATCCCATAAGGACTTTATAAGCTTGTTTTGGGGAAAGGTAGGATACAGATTTGGGAAATGGCTATACCCATA
>ML259273.1:0-12912 GCA_005239495.1 Nicotiana undulata | reverse complement strand
AATTGCTGGTTTTTGACCCCGATTGGGGTCCGGGAGACCCCTGGGCCCACCCGAGCCCTCGACTAATTTTACCAACAAGTCCCAAATCATAAGACGGACTTGCTCGAGCTCCCAGAACACTAAAAACATCATCCAAACTATAAATCACTCTCCAAAACCCCTTAGTTCCAAACTTAAGATTTCCAGAAAATTTCAATGGCTCACCAATACGCCGAACGGGTCTATACTGCTCGGAATGACCCCAAATTTTGCGGACAAGTCATAAATGACTATACGGAACTATTTCCAGTTCCGGAATTCCATTCGGACCATGATATCACGAGGTCCAATTCCAGGCTGAATTCCAAATCTTATGAAATCCTGAATTCCAATTCAGGTGCCGAAATACTCCCGGGTCATCAGAAACCCGAGGCGAACACACTCCCAAGTCCGAAATCATCATCCGGAGCTGCTGGAGCTGTCAGAACTCGATTCCGAGGTCGTTTGCTCAAAATGCTGCTCGGAACCAAAATCAGCCAAATAGGCTAGCCTTCAGGAACCAAGTGTTCCTGAACTGGCCAAATCACTTCCGAATCTCGAACTACCTGCCCACACAAGTCATAAGGCACGAGTAGCCGCTATGGAAAGAGTCATTCACGGGAACGGAGTCCCAACACACAAAACGACCGGCTGGGTCGTTACAATGCAAGTCAAGCCTCAATCACAGCCTTCCCTCCCGAATCCAACTCCGAATCGGTAATATCTAGACATAATGGATTTATTAACATCAATAAATACTCAATAAACCAATTCCCAAGCCTAATTATACATTTCATACTATTCTTCCAAGAATACTAAAATTCGACCCCGGGCCTACACTTTCGGATTTTCGAAAATTCATGAAGGAATCAATTACTCGGAGCCTAAGGATCGAAGTTATGTAATTTATACAAGAATTCATGGCCTAACATGGAAAATCCCAAAATCCTTAAGAACCCTAAAATTACTACCTAATTATATGATTTTTAGATGACTTGGTAGTGAATTTATTTAGGAATTAATATTAAAACTAGAAGTTTATGGGGTCTAACTTACCTCTTGCAGTGGGTGGGCGAGGGAGGTGTTGCCCTAGCTTGGATGCTCTCTAATGGAGGTTGAAGATGGATAAAAATGAAGAAAACCCAAAAAAATTTGGACATTTAAAAGGGCTGCCAACAGGGGTTTCTGCACCTGCGACCTTAGGACCGCAGGTGCGGTCTCGCACCTACGAGAAATTGATCGCCCCTGCAGAAGAAGGGCCTGGGACCCTGGGCTCGCACCTGCGGAGTTGGGAGCCGCACCAGCGGTCCCGCTCCTGCGGAGTTTTGATAGCCCCTGCGGAAGAGTCGCTCCTGCGATGGCCTGGACCGCGGGTGCGGTCCCGCACCTGCGGTCACACCAGCTGCTGTGCACCAACAGTGATTTTTGCGGGGTCTGGGAGGCACCTAGGCCCACCCGAGCCCCCGTCCAAATATACCAACAAGTCCCAAATCATTAAACGGACTTCCTCAAGCCCACAGAACACTCAACACAACGCTTAAACTAAAATTCACCCTCCAAAACCCCTGAATTTAAAACTTAAGAACTTGAAATTCTAAAATTCTATAACGTTGCGCCGAACCGACCCACACAACTCGGAACGACTTCAAATTTTGCAGAAAAGACATAAATAACGTAGCGGAACTATTCCCGGCCTCGGAATTGCATTCGGACCTCGGTAGCATAAAAACACATTCTTAACCAATTTTCAAATTTTTATGAACATCCTTAAAACTTTACTAACTCTAAATCTCTCATTTTGATTCGAAACTCGTCAAATCAAGTCCGTTTTACACGAAATTCCTTTATTATTTACAAAAAACAAATCAAGTCGGTTTTCACTTAATAATTCATTTTCAAATTCCTTTATTATTTCCAGAAAACAATTTCCTTTAAAAATTCATTTCTCGGACTTGGGACCTCGGAATTCGACTCCGGGCATACGCCCAAGTCCCATATTTTCCTACGGACACACCGGGACAGTCACATCACGGGTCCGGGTCCGTTTACCAAAAATGTTGACCAAAGTCAACTTTATTCATTTAATTATAATAAATTCTATTTTTCATCCAATTTCAATATAAAGACTTCCCGGCTATGCGCCAGGGCTGCGCACGCATATCAAGGTGAGATTAACGGAGGCTTTCGTGGCCTCGGAACACAGATTTAGCTAGGATTAATTAGGATGACCTTTTTGGTCATCGCACTCTCCACCTCTAAAACAAACGTTCGTCCTCGAATGGACATAGAAAAGTACCTGAGTCTGAGAAAAGATGGGGGTAACGACTCCTCATATCGGACTCGGACTCCCAAGTAGCTGCCTCGGCAAGCTGACCTCTCCACTGAACACGGACCGAATGATAACTCTTTGACCTCAACTGACGAACCTGCCTATCTAATATAGCTACCGGTTCCTCCTCATAAGTCAGATCCTTGTCCAACTGGACACCGCTGAAGTCAAGAACATGAGATGGATCTGCAATATACCTCCGGAGCATGGATACATGAAACACTGGATGCACTGCTGATAAATGTGGTGGCAAGGCAAGTCTGTAGGCCACCTCTCCTACCTTGTCCAAAATCTCAAATGGACCAATATACCTAGGGCTCAACTTGCCCTTCTTTCCGAATCTCATCACGCCCTTCATAGGCGACACTCGAAGGAACACCTGGTCTCCTACCATGAAAGCCAAATCTCGAACTCTACGATCTGCATAACTCTTTTGCCTGGACTGAGCTGTACGAAGCCTGTCCTGAATAATCTTTACCTTATCCAAGGCATCCTGGACTAACTAAGAACCCAACAATCTAGCCTCCCCGGGCTCAAACCATCCGACTGGAGACCGACATCACCTACCATACAATGCCTCATACGGGGCCATCTGAATGCTTGACTGGTAACTGTTAATGTAGGCAAACTCTGCTAAGGGCAAGAACTGATCCCATGAACCACAAAAATCAATGACACAAGCTTGCAACATATCCTCTAAAATCGTAATAGTACGCTCGGACTGTCTGTCCGTCTGGGGATGAACTATTGTGCTCAACTCGATCTGTGTGCCCAACTCTCGCTGAAATACTCTCCAGAAATGGGAGGTAAACTGCGTACCTCGGTCTGATATGATAGATAGGGGCACCCCGTGCAATCTGATAATCTCTCTCATATAGATCTGAGCCAACTTCTCTGCTGAAGGTGAAACCGCCACCGGGATGAAATGTGCTGACTTGGTCAGCCTATCATCAACAACCCATACTGCATCAACCATTCTCTGAGTATGTGGGAGTCCAACTACAAAATCCATCGTGATACGCTCCCATTTCCACTCAGGAAGCTGAATCTGCTGCATCAAACCACCGGGTCTATGGTGTTCATATTTAACCTGCTGACCAAATCAAGCACCGAGCCACATAAGCCACAATGTCCTTCTTTATTCTACGCCACCAATAATGCTGCCATAAGTCCTGGTACATCTTCTCGGCGCTCGGATGAATGGAATACCGGGAACTATGGGCCTCCTGCAATATTAACTCATGAATGCCATCAACATCTGGCACACATATACGATCCTGCAATCTCAAAGCTCCCTCAGCATCAACTATGACCTGCTTGGCACGTCCGTGCTGAACCGCATCCCTAAGAGCACACATATGACGATCCTCATACTGCCTGGCGCGGATACGATCATACAATGAAGAACGAGCGACGGCATGGGCTAAAACACTGTCAGCCTCAGAAACCTCTAATCTAACAAATCGATTGGCTAACGCCTGAACATCCAAAGCCAACGGTCCCTCTCCAACTGATAAATAGGCCAAGCTACCCATACTGACTGACTTCCTGCTCAAAGCATCGGCCACAACATTGGCCTTTCTCGGGTGATAGAGAATAGTAATGTCATAATCTTTCAGAAACTCTAACCACCTCCTCTGCCTCATATTGAACTCATTTTGCTAAAAAAAATATTGCAAACTCTTGTGATCAGTGAATACCTCACACGGTACCCCATACAAATAGTGCCTCCAAATCTTCAAGGCATGAACAATAGCTGCAAGCTCCAAATCATGGACTAGATAGTTCTTCTCATGAATCTTCAACTGCCGTGAAGCATAGGCTATAACCTTCCCATCCTGCATCAACACCGCACCAAGCCCAAGTCTCGAAGCATCACAATACACGGCATAAGAACCTGAACCTGTGGGCAATACCAAAACTGGTGTTGTGGTCAATGATGTCATGAGCTTCTGAAAGCTCGCTTCACACTCCTCCGACCATCTGAACTGAACACTCTTCTGCGTCAACTTGGTCATAAGGGCTGCTATAGATGAAAACCCCTCCACGAACCGGCGATAATAGCCTGCTAGGCCCAAGAAACTCCTAATCTCTATGGCTGAAGTGGGCCTAGGCCAATCTCTAACTGCTGAAACTTTCCTCGGATCCACCTGAATGCCCTCTGCCGATACCACGTGGCCCAAGAATGCCACAGAACTCAACCAGAACTCACACTTACAAAACATGGCATACAACTGACGATATCTCNAAGCCCTAATCCTCAGCTGATGATAACCAGACCTCAAGTCTATTTTAGAGAACATCGTAGCACCCTGAAGCTGATTAAATAAGTCATCAATCCTCGACAAATGATACTTGTTCTTGATAGTAACCTTATTCAGCTGCCGGTAGTCAATATACATCCTCATTGAGCCATCTTTCTTCTTCACAAACAATACTGGAGCACCCCAAGGTGAACCACTAGGCTTGATGAAGCCTTTATCCAACAAATCCTGTAACTGCTCGTTTAACTCCCCCAACTCTGGCGGAGCCATACGATACAGGGGAATAGAAATGGGCTGAGTGCCCTCAACTAGCTCAATACAAAAATCAATATCCCTATCGGGTGGCATACCCGGCAGGTCAGCATGGGATACCTCTGAAAATTCACGAACCACGGGCACAGACTCCATAGAAGGAACATCAGCACTAGAATCACGAACATAGGCCAAAGAGGCCAAACAACCCTTCTCGACCATGCGCCGAGCCTTCATATAAGAAATAACCCTACCAGAAGAATGACTAGGAGTCCCTCTCCACTCTAAACGAGGCACACCTGGCAAGGCCAAGGTCACTGTCTTGGCATGACAGTCCATAATAGCATGTTAGGGAGATAGCCAATCCATCACTAATATAACATCAAAGTCAACAATATCAAGAAGCAAAAGATCAACCTGAGTCTCTAGACCACCAATAGCTACTATGCAAGCACGGTAGACTCGATCTACCACTATAGAATCACCCACCGGTGTAGACATATTTACAGCAGTACCCACGGAATCACGGGGCATACTCAAATAAGGGGTAGAATATGAAGAAACATAGGAGAATGTAGAACCCGGATCAAATAACACCGAAGCCTCTCGGCTGCAAATTGAAACCGTACCTGTAATAACTGCATCAGAAGCCTCAGCATCTGGACGAGCAGGAAAAGCATAACACCGTGGCTGAGCTCCTCCAACCTGTACATCTCTGGGTCTACCTGCTACGGGCTGACCTCTACCCCTCGTGGTCTGCCCCCACCTCTATGAGTCTGACCTTTACCTCTGGCACCACGACCACCACCCCTAGCTGGCTGAGGGGGTGAGGGTGCACCTGATGCGGGAACCATGGCACGGGAACCTTGATACTGAGAACCACCAAAACCTCGGGGGAAAAACCTGGAAATATGCCCCATACCACCGCAAGTGAAGCAAGACCTCGGTTGCTGAGAATACTGACCCTGGAACTGTCCCTGACGACCAGAATGACCATTGTGATAGCTTTGAATCGGCGGTGCACTGATGGACGCCGAAGGTGCACTGTGGGATACTTGGAGTGCCGACTGATAAGGCCTAGGAAGATGACCTCTACCAAAGGGATCTCTGCCTCCAGATGAGGCACCACTGAAACGGCCGAAATGACGAGGTCTCTTGTCAGACCCCTGTCCACCACCCTGGAATAATACCATCTCAATGCGCCTAGCAANTGCCAAAGGAATCTCTGCCTCCAGATGAGGCACCACTGAAACGGCCGAAATGACGAGGTCTCTTGTCAGACCCCTGTCCACCACCCTGGAATAATACCATCTCAATGCGCCTAGCAACATCGGCTGCATCCTGGAAGGAGATATCAGTACCCGTCTCCCTAGCCATCTGAAGCCTGATAGGCTGAGCTAGACCATCAATAAACCTCCGAACCCTCTCCCGATCAGTGGGGAGTATCATAATGGCATGCTTGGCAAGCGTAATGAACCTGGTCTCGTACTGAGTGACGGACATGGAGCCCTGCTGTAGACGCTCAAACTGCCTCCGAAGATCCTCTCTCTGAGTAACTGGAAGGAACTTCCCCAAGAACAACTCGGAGAACTGAGCCCAAGTCAGAGGTGCAGACCCAGCTGGTCTGGTCAAGCAGTAATCTCTCCACCAAGTCTTGGCGGTGCCAGAAATATGAAATGTAGCAAAATCAACTCCATTGGACTCTACAATGCCCATGTTCCGAAGGACCTCAAAACAGTTGTCTAAATAATCCTGGGGATCCTCTGATGGTGCACCAGTAAATGTAGTAGGGAATAACTTGGTGAACCGATCCAACCTCCACAGAGCATCTGCTGACATGGCTGCTCCCTCAACTACTGGTGCCACAATACCCGACTGAACTACTCCGGCCGTCTGAGGTGCCGAAGTCTGGAACTGAGTGGCAAACTACTCTGGCGTATGAATAGCAGGAGTCTGGGTCCCTCCCCTAGCCTGAGATCCAGATGGCGCAGTAGGAAGGAGACCGGCCTGAGCCACACTCTCCATGAGTCCCACTAAGCAGACTAGAGCGTCCTGAAGCACTGGGGTGGCAATGAACCCCTCTGGGACATGAGCCGGTCCAACTGGGACTGTTGGAGTAGGAACCTCACCGACAAAGTCCACCTGTGGGTCCTCTACTGGAGCTGCTGCTCTAGCTCTGCCTCAGCCTCTAGCACGGCGTCGACCTCGGCCCCTCGTAGGAGCTGCAATAGAAGGATCAAGCTGCTGGTCGGTCGATGAGGAAGCGCGCGTTCTCTCCATCTGCGAGAGAGTAAAATGGAGACTCAATTAGTATTCATAATTCAACTAGCACGACAGAGAATGAAAGATTTGAAGTTGTTCCTAACTCTGCAGCCTCTGGGGGATAAGTACAGATGTCTCTGTACCGATCCCTTAGACTCTACCAAGTTTGTCCGTGATAAGTACCGATCCCTTAGACCTAAGCAACCTAGGGCTCAGATACCAACTTGTCACGACCCGACATCCCACCTTCGGGCCATGACTGCGACTAACGGCGAACCCACTAGACAATCCAACGTTTGAACTAATTAAAACTCATTAACACCTAAAAAGAACAAGGTAACTAAGGCATCGATGGTCCGCAATGTGAAGGTTAACAAATAACCAAAATATAACATAGCAATTTCGAAATAAAACCCATATACAAATCCCAGAACTGGTGTCACATACTCACGAACTGTCTAAGAGATTACTAAAAACAAAGGTCTGAAAATAAGTACATAGGACTTTCTTTGAAATATAAAGTAAGACAGAGCTGAAAGTGAAGAGTAGAAGGTGACGCCAAGGCCCACGAACGTCTGCGGGTCTACCTCGATGTCTCCTGTATGAACAGATGAGATGCTCCGACCGTCAGTGATCACCAGGTCCGGCTGCGTAGTCTGCACAACATAAAGAAGTGCAGGTGTAGCATCAGTACAACCGACCCCATGTACTGAGTAAGTGTCGAGCCTAACCTCGGCGAAGTAGTGAAGAGGCTAGGACCGACAACAATATATGTACCTGTGCAATTCTATATAATTAACAGGAAAAATGCCGACGGAAATAAGCAGGTAAGACAGATACGGGGAGAACATGCTGGGGGAAAAAAGGGACAACAAAATACTAGCACGGTAGAACAGGGTAATAATTGAAATATAAAGATAAAGGAAGGAGTTTAACTTATCAAACGGATAATGAACAACACTCGGCACGGAATGTCCCCTCGTGCGTATATAACAACACTCGGCACGGAATGTCCCCTCGTGCATATATAATAACACTCGACACGGAATGTCCCCTCGTGCATAACCTCACAATCACTCGGCACGGAATGTCCCCTCGTGTATATATAATAACACTCGGCACGTCCCCTCGAGTGATGAATAACAAATAGTCAGCACGGCATGTCCCCTCATGCGTCAAATAATAAACAAAACAACGATATAAGGTAAAAGTCAACACTAAGCAGTCTCAAGTGCATGGAAATTATCAATACAGTTTTATTGCCCCGGCAAGGGGAAATCACCAATTACAAACTCAACAAAATGCCTGACAGGGGTCTCAACTATAACCAACCTCGCATCAGAAATACAATTTCAACAGTGTAAGCCTCAACTGAAACAAATAACTCAATGACTCTCCACGTCATGAAACAACCTCAAGGTATCACTTTTAAGTCATCAATTACTCATAGAGCGAAGAAATATTAAGAACATAGTAAGTTTCAACACAAATAGTCACGGGCATGCTTGACTGCAACGCATAGGCACTCGCCACCACGCCTATACGTTGGACATGAGTTACACATAGCAAATAAGCCTTTATACCTAATCCCTCAAGCTGAGGTTAAGCCAAACACTTACCTCGGCTCCAGAAATGCAAGTCAAGCCTCAATCACAGCCTTCCCTCTCGAATCCAACTCCGGATCGGTAATATCTAGACATAATGGATTTATTAACATCAATAAATACTCAATAAACCAATTCCCAAGCCTAATTATACATTTGATACTATTATTCCAAGAATACTAAAATTCGACCCCGGGCCCACACGTTCGGATTTTGGAAAATTCATGAAGGAATCAATTACCCGGAGCCTAAGGATCGAAATTATGTAATTTATACAAGAATTCATGTCAACATGGAAAATCCCAAAATCCTCAAGAAACCTAAAATTACTACCTAATTCTATGATTTTTAGATGACTTGGTAGTGAATTTAACTAGGAATTAATGTTAAAACTAGAAGTTTATGGGGCCTAACTTACCTCTTGCAGTGGGTGGGCGAGGGAGGTATTGCCCAAGCTTGGATGCTCTCTAATGGAGGTTGAAGATGGATAAAAATGAAGAAAACCCCAAAATATTTTGGTCATTTAAAAGGGCTTCCAACAGGGGTTTCCGCACCTGCGACCTAAGGACCGCAGGTGCGGTCTCGCACCTGCGAGAAATTGATCGCCCCTGCGGAAGAAGGGCCTGGGACCCTGGGCTCGCACCTGCGGAGTTGGGAGCCGCACCAGCGGTCCCGCTCCTGCGGAGTTTTGATAGCCCCTGCAGAAGAGTCGCTCCTGCGATGGCCTGGACCGCGGGTGCGGTCCCGCACCTGCGGCTTGGCAACCGCACCTGCGGTCACACCAGCTGCTATGCACCAGCAGTGATTTTTGCTGGTTTTTGTCCTCGTGCGAGGTCCGGGAGGCACTTGGGCCCACCCTGAGCCCCCGTCCAAATATACCAACAAGTCCCAAATAATTAAACAGACTTGCTCGAGCCCACAGAACACTCAACACAACGCTAAAACTAAAAATCACCCTCCAAAACCTCTGAATTCAAAACTTAAGAACTTGAAATTCTAAAATTCTATAACGTTGCGCCGAACCGACCCACACAACTCGGAACGACTTCAAATTTTTCAGACAAGACATAAATAACGTGGCGGAACTATTCCCGGCCTCGGAATTGCATTCGGACCTCAATAGCATAAAATCACATTCTTAACCGAATTTCAAGTTTTTATGAACATCCTCTAAACTTTACTAACTCTAAATCTCTCATTTTGATCTGAAACTCATCAAATCAAGTCCGTTTTACACCAAATTTCACATATAGAACAAATAACATATAATAAACCTGTTCTGGGCTCCAGAACCATAATACGGGCCTGGTAACACGGTTTTCACTTAATAATTCATTTACAAATTCCTTTATTATTTCCAGAAAACAATTTCTTTTAAAAATTCATTTCTCGGGCTTGGGACCTCGGAATTCGATTACGGGCATACGCCCAAGTCCCATATTTTCCTACGGACCCTCCGGGACCGTCACATCACGGGTCCGGGTCCGTTCACCAAAAATGTTAACCAAAGTCAACTTTATTCATTTAATTATCATAAATTCTATTTTTCATCCAATTTCAATATAAAGACTTCCCGGCTACACGCCCGGGCTGCGGATGCATATTGAGGTGAGATTAACGGAGGCTTTCGGGGCCTCAGAACACAGATTTAACAAGGATTACTTAGGATGACCTTTTGGGTCATCACAAATGGAGTTTCTTAGTAGTGAATTCATTGCGCTAGTTTCCCAACACTTGCTCGATAAGTATGAGAGAACGTGTCCTCTTATGTGTCACTATAACACTCACTTTCTCATAAGGACCCTTAATAGGCTCTCCGTCAAGACAAAATCTACCTTTGGGGGATATCATAGCACAATGCCTACTTCTTATGTTTTCTTGTCTTTCATTATCATCTGGGTACACCTCTAGTTAAGGTCTATGGAGAACTCATTAAGAACATCTGCAAGCCTTCCATGATTATTCTATATTGTCCCATTGGGTTCTGTTGCCTTTGCGCTCTCAGCTTCTAGAATCATTGATTACGTCATTGTCATGTGCGGGGAGTTCTGCTATCCTTGGCATTTAACCTCCCTGTGTGGATAGGAGTTTTATTTACCTTTCTCCCCGGGCCATCATGTTAACCATTAAGACCCCTCTAACCAATACATGATTTTATCCCCATATTAAGATCTCCTAGCTATGTCGTTTCAGTCGAAAAGAGTCGAGAATAAATGCTTCCAGGTTTTTTCACATACCATAAGCATTCTAATTCAAAAGGCAAGATGTCGTACCTTTAGTTACCTCATATAGGGTCAATCATCGGGAAGGGTTAAGCTTTTTGGATGATGATAATATCATAGGTGTTTGACTTCTTTTTCCCCCTCATGTGCATGTGGCATAGATCCCTTGTGTCAGTTAGCGTTAGGAGTGTAATTCAACTTCATGTGATTCTTTTGAAGTCTCTATCACATCAATGTTGCAAGAATCTTACCATTTTGAGCTAAGCTGATTTTCCTTACACTCAAAGAAACAACCGGTTTGACGTACTTGACCGCTCCTCCGTAGAGCTTACTATCGCTGGGCAAGGCATATATGGAGGGTATCAATTGTTACTATCCCAAGCATAACTCGTAGCCTCCCAAGGATAACTGATGCTAGCTTCTTCATCCTCCCGATCATTCCTCCCGTGTATCTCATGTCTAGGAAGACCCACTTCTTTTAGATCTCAGGATCACATACATGGTTCCCACCTTACCAATGTGTGCTAGCTACCTCTATGCTTCATTTGTCTAATAATTGATGTCATCACAATGATTGACGACGTCAACATTGTTAGTAGTAATCTTCGTGTCTCTTAGCATATAACCTCATGAAATACTCTACTCAGCATATTAATGGATTCCTGAATAATTCCAACCCAATCTTGAACTCCGTTGTTCCTCGCTGTATTAGATATATTTGGTATTGAAGGTTCAAACGTGTTAAAGAGGAAGAATCTGTGATGACCCAAAAAGGGGTCATCTTATGTGCATCTAATTTTGACTATGTTCCGAGGCCCCAAAAGCCTCCATTAATCTCACCTCGATGTGCGTGCGCAGCCCGTACGCGTAGCCGGGAAGCCTTTATGTGAAAACTTGATTGAGATTTAAATTTTTTTGATAAATTAATTGAATAAAGTTGACTTTGGTCAACATTTTTGGTAAACAGACCCGGATCCGTGATTCGATAGTTTCGAAAGGTCCGTAGGAAAATAAGGGACTTGGGCGTATGCCCTGAATCAAATTCCGAGGACCCAAGTCCGAAAAATGATTTTTTTAAGAAAATTGTTTTATAAAAATATTAAAGGCTTATGAAAATGAACCTTGATGTGAAACCTGTGTTTCCGGGACCGTATTATGATTCCGGCACTTTGAACATGTTCAATATTTGTTATATAAGTTATCTGCGAAATTTGGTAAGAAACGGACTTGAATTGATTGGTATCGGATCAAAATGAGAAAATTTGAGTTAATGAAGTTTTGAGGTTTTTAAAGAATTTGAAATTTTGCTTGAAAGGTGATTTTATGTTCCCGAGATCCGAATGAAATTCCGAGACTGGGAATAGTTCCGTCATGTCATTTGTAACTTGTATGCAAAATTTGAAGTCATTCCGAGTAGTTTAGGCCGGTTCGGCGTATTGAAGTGAATTCTAGAATTTCTTAAGTTCTTAAGTTGATTCAATTTGGTTTTGGGGTTGAATTTTAAGTTTCGTTGTTGTTATTCATGTTCCGGAAGTTCAAGCGAGTTCGTATCATGAATATAGACTTGCCTGTGATTTTGGATGGGGTCCCGAGGGGCTCGGGTGTGTTTTAGACCCCCGGGAGCTAAGTCAGAAAAACCAGAATTTCTGCTATCTGGTTTCCTTCTCTGCGATCACAGAAGGTGGGTTGCGATCGCGGAGAAGGATTTTGCTGGGCTGTTGATTGTTCTCTGCGATCACAGCTTCCCCTTCGCAATCGCAGAGGTCCGGGTTCCACACCTTCGCGATTGCAGCCTTTTATCGCGATCGCATAGAGTCGCGTCTGGGCCGAGTGAGTTTGTTCTTCGCGATCGCAGGACCCCTGCCGCGATCATAGAGGTCTGGGCAGTTGGCCTTCGCGATCGCTGATACGCTCAAATTACACTTCTAAAATAGTGTAAAGCGGTCGAAGTCAAATATAAT
>ML259270.1:622-24897 GCA_005239495.1 Nicotiana undulata | reverse complement strand
TTAAGATTTCAAGAAAATTTTAATGGCTCACTAATACGCCGAACGGGTCTATACTGCTCGGAAGAACCCCAAATTTTGCGGACAAGTCATAAATGACTATATGGAACTATTGCCAATTCCAAAATTCCATTCGGACTATGATATCATGATGTCCAATTCCAGGCTGAATACTAATTCTTATGAAATCCTGAATTCCAATTCAGGTGCCGAAATACTCCCGGGTCATCAGAAACACGAGGCGAACACACTCCCAAGTCCGAAATCATCATCCGGAGCTGATGGAGCTGTCATAACTCGATTCCGAGGTCGTTTGCTCAAAATGCTGCTCAGAACCAAAAATTAGCCAAATAGTCTAGCCTTCAGGAACCAAGTGTTCCTGAACTGGCCAAATCACTTCTGAATCTCGAACTACCTGCCCACACAAGTCATAAGGCACGAGTAGCCACTATGGAAAGAGTCATTCACGGGAACGGAGTCGCAACACACAAAACGACCGGCTGGGTCGTTACAAATATCATCAGTCCCGAAACGTTTTGTTGATGTTGATGAAGATCTGATCAAGAGGTTCCAAAGTTCGTTTGCTGAGGTTGATATGGTGGAAATTGGGGAAGGTTCTAGTAACGCTGATGTGCAGCTCGTTGGGCCAAATGCGAAGCTTAGCAATTGGGAAGCTACTTCTCTCCCCACCCGGAAAGAGTTTTGCTTATTTTCCTTTCCGTTATCTAGGTTATTCCAGGGTTGTAATCGATATTTTTACTTTTGCTTGTTTTGATGTTCAAACCCTCATACCCTTTATTTTCAATGAAATACAATTTTCCGTTTTCTGTTATTCCTAATGGTGTTTCATTTTAATTTTACTTTTGTATAGTTCTTTTTCTGTTTGTTCTAATGACATGACATGCATGAGGAATTTTCAGCCAAATCTTAAAAGCAATCTAATCTTGAAATCATAAACCAAGAAGTAGAATATGATGAAGAAGCAGCAATTAAGGAAATAAGTAAAGAGCTAAAACATTTTGAAGAGAAACCAAAGCCTAACTTGAATGAAACTGAAGCAATCAATTTAGGAGATCAGGACATAAGTGTGCATCTGAAATCGCCAGTTAAGGAAGAAATAATCAAAATACTGGTTGAGTAAAAAGATTTTTGCATGGTCGTATGACGATATGCCGGGCTTAAGTACTGATTTAGTAGTTCATAAATTGACAACTGATCCTGCATTCCCCCCTGTCAAGCAGAAGTTAAGAAAGTTTAAGACTGACATGAGTTTGAAGATTAAAGAAGAAATCACGGAGCAACTTGAGGCAAAGGTTATTCGGATCACTCAATATCCTACTTGGTTAGCTAACACAATGCCAGTAACAAAGAAGGATGGTAATACCGGGGTATGTGTTAGATTAACGTGATCTTAACAAGGCAAGCCCAAAGGATGATTTTCCATTGCCAAACATCCACATTCTTATTAATAATTGTGCTAAGCATGAGATTGGGTCTTTAGTGAATTGCTACGTGGGATATCACCAGATTCCGATGGATGAGGAAGATGTAGAAAAGACATCTTTCATCATACCATAGGGAACATATTGCTACCAGATAATGCCATTTGGTTTGAAAAATGTTGGGGCAACTTATATGAGGCCGCTGACTATCATATTTCATGACATGATACATAAGGATATTGAGGTTTATGTGGATAATGTGATCATAAAGTCAAAGTAGCAGTCTAACCATGTCAAGGATTTGAGAAAGTTTTTCGAAAGGCTCAGCAAGTATAACCTCAAGCTTAATCCAGCAAAACGTGCATTTGGTGTTCCATCCTGGAAGCTGTTAGTATTTGTGGTTAGTCGACGCGATATTGAGTTATATCCATCAAAGATCAAGGCCATCCAGGGATTATCACCGCCAAAGAATAAAATCGAGGTGATGATCTTGCTTGGAAGGTTAAACTACATCAGCAGGTTTAACTCAACTCACGACAACATGTGATCCCTTTTTTATGTTGCTGAAGAAGAATGGTGCGGTCAAATGGACTGACGAGTGTCAAGAAGCATTTGATAAGATCAAGAGGTACCTGTCAAACATACCTGTGTTGGCCCCTCCCGAGCATGGGAGATCTTTAATCCTGTATTAGACAGTCCTGGATAATTCTTTTGGTTGTGTAGTAGGACAAAATGATATCACAAGCAAGAAAGAGCAAGCAATATATTATCTCAGTAAGAATTTCACTCCTTATGAGGGTAAGTATACTCTTCTTGAAAGGACCTGTTGCGCCCTGCCTTGGGTGGCATAAAGAAGCGTTATCTTTTGTCCTACACTACTTACCTCATTTATCACATGGATCCTCTAAAGTATATCATTCTGAAGACTATGCCCACAGGAAAACTTGCCAAGCTGCAGATTTTACTGATGGAGTTTGACATTATCTATGTGGCTCGGACCGCGATGAAAGCCCAAGCCTTGGCCGACCACTTGGCTGAGAATTAGGCGGATGAAGAATATGAGCCCATGAAGACTTATTTTCCTGATGAAGAAGTGTTATATGTTGATGAGGTTGGTCTTAACGAAAAGTCAGGTTGGAAACTCTTTTTGACGGAGCCGCTAAAATGAAATGTGTTAGGATAGGGGCTGTACTTATTTCTAAAACCGGGCAACACTGCCTAGTAACAACCCATCGTCGATTATATTGCACCAGTAACATGGCCGAGTACAAAGCATGTATTTTGGGTTTGAGGTTAGTTGTAGACATGGGATTCTAGGAAATACTGGTTCGGGGAGATTCAGATTTTTTGGTTCACCATATTTAGGGAGAATGGGAAACTCGAGATCTGAAGCTCATACCATATCGATAGTGTCTGCATGACCTTTGTCAACGGTTCAGGTCAGTATAATTCAGACATATTCCCAAGATTCATAATGAGTCTGTTAATGCCTTGGCTACTATGGCGTCAATACTACACTATCCGGATAAGGCTTATGTCGACACTTTGCATATCCAACTTCGTGATTAGCATGTTTATTCTATTGTGGTTGAAGAAGAACTTGATGGTGAACCTTGGTTTGATGATATTAAGAAGTACATCAAGTCCGGAGTATATCAGGTACATGCCACAAGTGATCAAAAGAGAACCATTCGGCGTCTGACTAGTGGAATTTTCTTAAGTGGAGGAATCTTGTACAAGAGAACTTCAGACTTGGGATTACTAAGGTACGTGGATGCTAAAGAGGATTCAACTATCATGACTGAAGTACACTCCGGAGTTTGTGGGCCACATATGAACGGGTATGTATTGGCAAAGAAGATACTCCGAGCAGGTTATTATTGGCTCACCGTGGAACGAGATTGCATCAGCTTTATTCGCAAGAGTTATCAATGCCAGATGCACAATGATTTGATTCATTCTCCACCATCTAAGTTGGACAAGATGTATGCACCTTGGCCCTTTGTTGCTTGGGACATGGATGTTATTGGACCAATTGAGTCGGCGCATCAAATGGGTATAAGTTTATTCTGGTGCCCATCGATTACTTCACAAATAAGGTGGAAGCAGTGACCATGGGTGGCTCTAGGGTAAGGCCACTAAAGCTTATGCTTTGGGCCCCCAAGAGACAAAGGGCCCCTAAAACTTTTTCTATTAGTTATAATTATTTATATTAGTAAGATTTTTTTAAAGTTAACAAAACATTAACATTTCGTTTCATACACTACATTGGTTCTAGTTATCAAATGTTTTATTGGTAGATATGAACATTTAAATAATTTAACTCAAAATTTTAGAATATTAGACAATGTTATACCGTGGAATAAAAAAAACTAACCGTTGTCACATTACTAATATTATTTCCTCATATTTTCTTAAGTTTTGGCTTTAGGCATCCGATTCATTGAGCCGCCCGTGGCAGTGACTTTCAACTCTGTGACCAAGAAGGCGCTGGTGGATTTTGTTCATTCAAATATCATTTCCCGGTTCGGAATTTCCAAGGCAATCATCATAGACAATGCTGCTAATCTCAACAACTATTTGATGAAAGAGGTATGCTAACAATTCAAGATTATGCCACGAAACTCCACTCCGTATCGCCCCAAGGCAAATGGAGCTATTGAGGCTTCTAACAAGAACGTAAAGAAGATGCTTCGTAAAATGGTGCAAGGTTCTAGGCAATGGCATGAAAAGTTGCTTTTTGCCTTGCTGGCCTATCGCACCACTATTCGCACTTCGGTGTGCAACTCCTTAATTATTGGTATATGGAATTGAGGTGGTTATACCCGCTTTGATATCATGAAATAAAATAATTAATGGGAGTATTTTTTTCCTCCGCGATAGTGTAATACCAAGACCAGTAAGAGAGTAGAAAAAAACCTTCAAGAGAATATATAAATAAATCCATTTTTAAGAGACAAACTCTAGTGAACCCCTTTCCTCCCATTCATTGCCTTGTGAAAGAAGTCAAAATAACAAAAGAATCTAACGCTCTAGTCGAATTGAAGACTTTCAACGCTCATGCTATTTGAAAGAGCTTTCAATAGACTCCATAACGTACCCAAAGAGTAAGATTTATGAATTTCATCCCAATTCAGATCTTGTCAAGAGATTGAGATTCCATCCCTTCGGATTGTTGCAGAAGCTGAAATTGATTATGATGAGTGGGTCAAAATCCGGCTAGAGCAGTTGAGTCTGATTGATGAATAAAAGGGGTGTGACACGCAGGAGTTCCATAATCCCGCATATTATGCTGAAACTTTCCGTATTTCAGTAAAACAATATCTATTTTTAAATGACTTTGCAAATAATGGTTATTTTTTATTATCAATTTGAAAACTGACTAGCTCGTGCTATTTTCACTTTATAAAGTGATAAATTCGACAGTTTTCCCATTTTTGTCCAAGTATTTACTCCCGCGAAGGACACTCTTTGGACCTTTATCCACAAATCCCTTAGGTTCCGTTGGTTTAGTTCTCCCTCCTTTTTGTCCGCTACATCCTAGTACTCCAAAGATAAAGGCGGGTTCTTCTCCTAAGGAGGGAAATTCCGAGCGATAAAAGTATAATGATTAGATAACGATATATCTCATCCTAAACATGTTACTTTCAAGTAATTCACTGTATTAACAAAGGAATCATTTTTGATGTGGATTTAGGGTGTGTTTTGTACGACGAAAAATATTTTCCGGAAAATATTTTCTAATTTTTCTATGTTTGGTTGACTTAAATATTTTGGAAAACATTTTCCTCATCAACTGATTTTCCTCCAATTGGAGGAAAATGTTTTCCCTATCAAGACAAGGAAAAACATTTTCCAAAACTCCTTCTCAAGCTTCCACACCCTATTTCTTACCCTCACCAACCCACCCCACGCCCACCCACCTAACCCTATCCCATGCCCTCTCTCCAAAAAGATTTTTATTTTGTAACCAGCCCCACCCCCACCCCTACCCCCATCCCACCCCCATAAAAATATCCCTATTCCACCCCCGAGAAAAAAATATTTTTTTATATATATTTTCAGTTTTACTTTTTCAATCTTTCAGTTTACAAGTTCAAAATTTTACAAGTTTCAAAGTTATGAGTTCGAAGGTTTATATGTTTCAAAGTTTACAGTTTGGAAATTATAAAGTTTACGGGTTCGAAATTTCGCAGTTTCGAAAGTTTTGCGGTTCAGGAGTTTATGAAATTTGTGGGTTCGGAAGGTTGTTGGTTCGAAAGTTTATGTCTTCATGTTTATTGTATCAAAATTATTTATGAATATTCTTGAGAAAATATTTTTCTTAATTTGCGTACCAAACACTAGAAAATGAATAAGATTAGTACTTGTTTTCCAAGAAAACATTTTCTTGGAAAACATTTTCTATGGAAAACATTTTCCTTTATACCAAACACACCCTTAAGCTCTCAATTTTGACTCCATGCCGTCCAAATCACCAACAATCTTCTTCAAATTTTGCATTTGCACATTGCCTCGTGTTTCCATTAACTTTCAACACACCCACTCAAAAAGAAACAAAGAAAAGTATCTTTAGATGGAAAAATAGAATGAATCTTGATTTTTAAGCAGAAATCAGCAGGTGTTTCTGGGTCTTCCATTTGACAAGACACCATCCCCTAATACGTTGCCATGGCTGTAAATATCTGTGCGTGTTCAGAAGATGTAGTGGAATGTTAGAAATTGGAAGCATTATAATGAACATTAGTGGTGATTTGGCTATAATATGTTGGGCTACAGTTGCTAAGCCTAATCTTAGGCTAAAATACAGCTAATACTATTAGCAGCAGTATTACATATATACTTCTCGAAATTTGCTATATATGAGCTATTTACCTCTCATTCTCCTCCTCATATTGGTTGTGCACTATAACATTTAGTAATGACTTTCACATAGACAAGGAGAAACTTAAATTCTATGGTCCATTGGAATAAAGATGAACACCTTTTAGGCTTTATACAACAGGAACTTTGCAGCAAACATCAAAGATATCTTCCATCGGAGCATGGTCACCGGTTCCTTCATCCTTCCATGCATACAATAATTGCCTCCCTTTGAAGAGAAACATCCCTCCCTGATATCAAGTATACAAATGAAAATTACTATTATATTTTACACTATGAGATTATAGAAGCGTCAAATGGATGGATCTGACTACATTTGGGCGGGTTAACATGGGCCAAAACAATAAATGGGCAGCCTATATTTCCATGGGCTAAACTTGACACCCCTAATTATGAACAACAATGCAGCAGTAGAAAGACAGAGCTTAAACCTGCTGCAAGACACCACTTGCGTCATCGGGGGTGGCTTCAATAGTGTAGTTCTTTGTAGCTTCTTGCAGTTCTTTGAATCTGGAGAGCACTTTAGCCTGGCACGATAAATAGGCAAGTAAAACGAAAATTAGGTGAAGATCAAGTAATTATTGTCTATAGAGCATAATGATCATTTTTATGAAGAGAAACTAGCTCCTTAGCTTGAGATTATTACACTTGCTGGGTTGAAAAATGTGCGCCCAAAACCATAATACAAGCCTAGAATATCGTATGCCTGAGATACAAAGGAAGTGTGAAAATCTTCAAAGAATAAAACACCAAAGGAAAATAAAGTATTTGCATAGTTGTGGAGATAAACAGATACTAACCCTGCGGTCCGGATCAGCATACAAGCAATCCAATGGAAATGGTAGCTGGCCACATGAATAATGAAGATAAAAGAATCAGATCTCACGATCCTCAAAAGATATAATCAAGTTATTAACAGCATGATCAGTTGCCAGTTTAAATTAAGAAAAATAACAGAACAGCTACTACGGCTCAATCCCAAACTAGTTTAGATCGACTATATGAATCCTCGAAATCCATCCTGCCCCCTTGGATCCTTTTCATTTACCAGCACCAAACCTAATATAAGCATGCCAACATGAATAAACCTTACTTCCAACAATTACTACTACCTATGTGGAGTTTAAACTAAGAAACTTCAGAAAATACTCTACCATCATGTACTTAGATGCCAAATTTAAAACTACTCAACGGATCAACAATGCAGCTTATTTTCCATGAAAAAGGCTGAATTCAGATGGATTCAGGCAGCCTGTGTTCATTGTAAAAGTTCAACATAAATGCATTCTCCTGATGCCACTTATAAGGGATACATGTCAACTGAGGCCACTCCGTATATCTCTTTGCTTTTTCTCTAATACATAAGACTTTCCGTGATGTGTTATTTTACAAAGCATAATGCAATCAAATAGTGTACATGCTACATGAAGTCTAAAGTCAGTGTGTAACAAAACACAACTGTTGAGATATATATACCACTCCGTCCTTGTTTAACTCCTTCATAAGTAAATCAAGTTTCAAATCCAGAGCAGATTCCTCAACAAAACGTCAATATTTGACCACATTAACTTACTCCACATCAAGGACAAATGAGACAATAAAAAGTCCACATGCTTGTTATGGGTTTATCCAGGGCGGAGCTAGAAGCCCGGCTACGGGTTTGGCCGAACCCAGTGGCTTTTGCTCAAACAGTGTATCTATGTTAAGGAATTCATTAAATATGTACAAACATAAAATTGAGAACCCAGTTATTAGCATTTGAAGTCGTCATACTAAAATCCAGAACCCATAAAGTTGAAATCCTAGCTCCGCCTTTGGACTGCATCCACTTATTTGCTAAAACAAACATGGCACACAAATCAAGGATAAAGAAGGCAAAATCCCAAATTGCGAAATCAATTTTAGCCAGTAATCATCAAAAGTTCCCAATCAATGACAAAACCAGGATTTCAAGTCCTGGATTAATTCCTAACTCTTGCTCTTATTTTATTAAACTTTCAATCACCAGAACTCTAACTTTAGTTCACGTTTTTCAGTGAGCATGTATTTTTCAACTTTTAACATATACATACAAAACCTCAATGTTAATCCACATCTTTCATAGAGCACATGTGGGTCTTTACCTTCTTAAAGAACAAACCTTTATTCACAATATTTCAATAAACCTTCAAAGCAAAGGAGTGAGCTCAAGGTGCTATTACCTTCGGAGATATTCAACTCTTAAAGGAAAAGAATGTAAAAAAAGAGTTTTGAACCGAGTGCCCTTTAATGGATCACGTTGCTGCAGTATTGCAACTCACTGAAAAATAGACAAGAACGGGATTTGTGGATGCTTTAGGAACAAATTCCCCTGTTACAGATGTGTCAAATGAAGAAAAGATGATGAAGTTGATTGGGACTGAACACATCCCCTTTATTCATTAGGGGGAATGAAATTGGCAAATAATTGTTGAATATAGTTAAGCTGAGAAGAGCATTGCCAAATACTTTCAACTTTTCTACTAAATTTGTGTATGGTTAGATGTCAGAAAGTAAAGTAACAGTTTTGATGCTACACGCTGATTTCCTGCAACTCATTCAACAATAAAAGCGGGGAATTCTGCATAACAAGTGCAGCAAATCGAAAACTTGCACGTAAATTTTTAACAGTCCAACACTCAATGTTATTAGCAAAATTTCTTTAAATAACTTACTTAAATCGCAATAATGAGCTAACCTAGCTTGCTGTTTTAACATGGGAAAAACGGAAGAGAAAGGGGAGAACTACACAACTAAAAAGGGAAGAAGATAGCAATATGGGGATGATTAGCGTTAAAGTCCAACAAATCAAACCAGAGGTCACCAAAGTTGATAGCACTGTGTGTTTGATTTGGTGTGCTCCATGATTAGAGATAATTACATTTTATTCAATCTGGAATGGTTAGAATAATATGTGCACCTTTTCGAAGAAATTTTAGCTAAATTTAGTTATACTTAAAGCCATCTGGTTAGGTCAAGTACAAGTGCAGTATCAACAGGATCAACTCAGGTCTAAGATTAGGATTAAGGTAAATCTAGACTTATAGCAACCCAACTCTCATTCGACTGGTCAAATCCCAATTAATCCTTAAAATGGGGAAACTTTGATCCAAAAAGAATTGAATATTAATCTGAAGTTAGTTTCTGAAAACTGGCATGTTACTCCCACTGAATCCCAAATTGTTTATGCTGAAAATAACTTTCTTTAGATTTACTGAAGAGCTCCAAAGCTAATATTGTATCTGAAAGGTAACATCTTTTGTTCTCAGATGACCACAGCACGGGGTACCAGACTTACACCTTTATTTTAGAGGGTTCCACTGGAATGATTAATCACATAATACTTAAATTATGTTTATTAACAGACACATCGTCAAAGATAAAATCATCACCTTCAATGATTATTTTTTCTTTTTTGAATAGGAACTCCAGATTGTTGGTCCACTTAACCAATGCTCAAATGATAATACCACTGTAAATGGCATGGTAACATGGAATGTCACCTTATCTTTTACCTAAAGGCTTCAGTAGTAGTTGAGGAATGATAACAAGAGCACATGCAAATCTGTATGCAAAATTAAAATCAAGTGAAAAAGAACTTGCAAATATGAGGAGCGGACTATGTATATGAAGGTTCTAACAAAAACCAACTTCCCACCAACAAAGATACTAACTATGTCTAAATATTAAGTAAATCAAATTTCGTCCAAATCCAAATAGACGCTGATCAGACAAACAGTTAAAAAATTTCTACCAAGGACACATACTTACCAATGAGCACAAATTTTTAGTTTTAGCCTAAGTTCAGTCAAAGTTAATGCAAGTCCTACACTATATTCTTGCAGAAACCACATCTTGACATTTTGTGAATCAATTAAGGTGGCGTTCGTCTGTATACTTGACTTCCAAATAAAGAGATTTAAGCTTGCAAGTTGGCGTTTCTTTGTCAAAAACTGAGATGAAAATTTGAACTTGAACTGGTTTTTCAAGTTGAAGTTGTGGTCTGAAGATGTATTCCAAGTGACATTTTTCAAATATTCAACTTTCACTCACGAATCTTCAACTTTCACTGTTCACAAACCCTTTGTTCTTTTGATAAATAACTTCAACTTCAATAAACTTTTTTCAACTTCAACTTCATCTTTTTCCAATTTCAATTTCAAATATATGTCAAGGGGCCCTAAGTTTGCTTCACCATGTGCGTCGGAAGTTCGATATGACAGAGTGCAATTCAAAGTAAGAGCTCAACTAGCTTATTTGAAATAAATACAAATAATATGTCACAGAACTAAATCATTAGCAAATTTTTGAAGTAAACAACGGAATGCAACGTTAGTGGTAAAGGACATACCCTTTCAGCAAGAATACGAGCTTTGTTAGGAGCACCGATACCGACAGCAATTAGCTTAACACCAGCAGAATCAAATCTTTCTCTTGACTCTTTGAGCGCTTTAGCAAGTTCCCAACTAATAAGGCATAATTGACCAAGGATATCAAAAGAACAATTGTAGATAATATACCAAAATATTGTCTTGAAAGCAAAGGGCGTCATGACTTACCAGCATGGACAGCCAAAATGCCTCAAGAGTGCAACAACAGCTACTCCCTGGGTGATCAAACAAACCAAGAAACAAAAAATAACTTGGCCATAACAAATGCAATTATGGAACAAAACACGTCACTCAGCCAATTGACCATGCATTTAAAGAATATTACTCAGTGTAGAACAATTCTTGAATACTTAAAAGCATAGGCGGGGCTGTGATATAAATTCAATGGGTTCAACTTTTTAAGATTCTTGTCACAGAAAGCATTGCAGTTTTTAGATTGTGGGTTCAATTTTTCATATTCATTGCAAATTCAGTTGAACCCATCATTTCCAAGCTCCATCAGCCTCTTTTAACATATAATTTTTTTTGAGTTTTAAGTTCTATGCACGAATCGGGTAAATAATATTTACACAATAAGGACAATTAATAAGGTAGTTACATGTTATTCTGATAAATGAAATGTTTAGACCAGCTTGCGCACGTCTCAATGAATTCACCCACAACCTGCTACAACCCACGAGTGGAGCTGCTGGACTAACTAGTTCTTGTAAGAATAATTCTTCTTTGGCACTCAAAATTAAAGCCATTTCAGGAATTTAGACAGCTTAATAGCTCAAAATCTTAAAACTTTTTAGAGCTCCCCCAAAAAAATCGTTAAATAAAAAAAAAATAAAGATAATTGAGTAGAAGGCAAATACCTCATTTTGATCCCAAAGGTCCTCAAACTTGACGGACTGACCAGTGGCAGTGAAGATGCTAACATCAGCGAGGACATCACCGATGTTTTGAGGGAAGGCAGAGGTGGAAGATGCTTTAGCCACGAAGTTAGAAATTCGTTTTGGTTTAGTGGGTCTAATTGGAGAAAAGATAGATGCAGTGGCAGTGAAAGAAGTAGCAGAGGGTGATGAGGAAGCTGGAAAAGGGTCAAGATACTTGAAAGAGGCGGGATTCAGAAAAGAAAGTGAAGGGAATTTTGCAACTGTTGGGCTCTGCATTGATGCCATGGTTGCCATTTTTTGTCTGGTTGCAGAATTCGTGTGCAGTACTAAAAGAATGACGAGAGATGATTTTGTGTGGACTTGGCAGCTTCTAGTTAGGCAAGGATTTCTAACTAGACAAAAATATGACCGTCCATTTCTTTTTCCCTGGCTTAGCAACATTTTAAGTTGACGGGTGTAAAACAAGTTTGAGCCCGTTTCATGCTAACTTCTGATTCCGTAATTATAACAGTCTTTCTTTCTGTTAATCTTCGAAAGGTAAACTTTATTATTTCATCAGTAGTAACAAATTTAGGCAGAACAAGCAAAAAAATTAGTTTTGCTTGTCGAATTGTCACACTTCCGCTATTTTTGACTTAGCAGGTTTTTTAGTTTTTACAAAAGCACCTCTTAGAATAGAGTACGGAACCTTTTTGTTGTGTCTTGGGATAAAAGTGACTTTAATGTGTGTAAAAAAAAATAGTTATATTTTATATATAACGCAAAAAATTTCCGCGCTATACTTTAACGGTGATTTCAGTCGTTAAGGTATAGCGCTGTATTTTAACGCGCTATACATGTTTAGCGCACAGATTTCTGGCGCTATGCACTTACGATTTGACTGCCAGGTATAGCGCATAGAATTAAAGCGCTATACTAGTATAACGCATAAAAATAGCGCACTATACCTGTTTATGGGCCCACCTATAAGTTAACTGACATAACAATAATTCAAATGGGTATAACGCACATTAAAAGAGCGCTATACATAAAAAATTTCAGCCCCCCGGGCTAGCCATTTCCTATATAAAGGGGTTAGGATTTTACGAAAATCCATTCAAAAAATATTCTAACTCCCGTTCAAACTTTTCTTCTTGTTAAATTCTCAAGCATTTTTTCATAATGTCTGAAAAGCGAAGAATAAGAGTTTCATTATATTGGGAGGTGGGGGTGGGGTTGTGATGGAGAATAACTCTATGAGGTACAGTATATCTCCACAGTGTCATGTTAAATTTCCACTTACAATGGAGTACGATAGATTGGTATCGTTGTTATGTAACAAAATGAGTGTGAGGAAATGTTCGGTGAAACTTAAAGTAACCAGAAGATATCTGTATTCCATCACTCCACAAGGGGTTGTTTTTTACGCGGAGTTTAACATCGACGATGATGAAACTTCGAGGGATTTTCTGAGGACTCCGGATGAATATCGGGAATTTTTTGTAATCAAAATGTTGGATATGTACGTCAAAGTCGAAGACGTTTCCAACAATGATGTTATGCATAGTAGGGATAACCCAGTCATCGGGTGGTTATTCTGGAGCATTTTTTGCCGGACAGATTCTGGATGAAAAAGTTTTCCTTGATTTAAACTTATCACCGTCAGCGAATGAGCAGCGAGGAAATAATTTCTCTCCTACTTTACATAATCCACAAGACGAGTGGTAAACTTTGAATTTCCTTTGTGTTACAATGTATATTTTTGTTGTATTAAATTTGTATTAACGCTCATATATTCCACAGGGGGTACCGGCCGGCTATGAATTTTACAAGTTATGAACCCACACATAGTTGGAATATGCCTAGTTTTGATGTGTTGGATCATGGTGGTCCATCCGGGAGTCATCACCAACATAAAAATGTCCATCATGGAATGTCATCACATTACGACTTGTAAGTGAAGTGATACAACTATATGGAAAGTATTTATTAATTTCAGTAGCTTATTTTTTTTTTTTGTGCAGTGAAAACGAGCAAGTTGAACCACTTGTCCTCACTCAATTTCCCGAAGACGGCGTATTAAATCGGGATATGGCAGATGCACAGAGTGAGGAAGAGAACATTGATTACGACAACAATGCTGATGAATCTGGAGAAGAGGCACCCTTCCCTCGTGAGGATGGTGATGAGGAGGATGAGAATGAAGGACCTGATTTGACGAGGGAGTATGCTCCACCCCCCTCCCCCCGCTAGACGAAGAGTGTACGAGTCCCAAGTGTCGTTTCATTCAAGGAAGATTCCCTACCTTGATAACTTGCCAAGTATGCCAGTGTGGAAGCTCTCACAAGGGATTTTGATGAAATTCGGACAGCAATGTGGGATGAGTCTAGACCAACGGTGCTGGCAAATGACATGCTTTTTTCTGATAAAGTGCGCGTAGGCAGGGCTTGTAAAATGCACAACGTAAAAGAGTGTCGTGAGATGCAGGTATGACAGTAAAGTCCGGATGTATACAAGGTTGTTTGCCACATGTGGTTTACTCCATGCCATCGGATGTTGCGTGCGAGCAAGAAGAAGACAGGTCCGTGGAAAGTGGGTAAATACATTCCTACCCACACATGTGAAATGGATACATTCAACGAGAATCACTTCAACTTGTACATTGACTTGATTTCTCTTGTCCTTATTCCACACCTCGAAGCATCCATAAGGTATAAAATCAAAGAGTGCATTACATCAGTCCACCAGGAATATGGCCATGCCATTACCAAAAGAAAGTCATTTCTCGGGCGCAAACGTGCGTTTGAAATTGTTTATGGTAACTTGGATAAGTCATTTTCAGCTCTACCAAAGTACGTGGCCCCACTGCAGCACTTTAACCCCGGGAAGGTTGTTGAATGAAAGCTTGAGCGGAGTCTGGGAAAACCGGAATATATATACAATTACGTGTTATAGGCGTTTAAACCAGCAATTGATGGTTTTTCGCATTGCCGGCCCATAATATACGATATAAAGTTGTTGATAGCCATTGCAGTAGATGCTAATGGACAAATATATCCTCTAGCTTTTGTTGTTTGTGCCAATGAAAGCCAAGAGACGTGGACACTGTTTTTGAACCATTTGAAAGAGCATGTTGTCAAACAACGTTCCAGTATTTGTCTAATATTTAATCGGCACGGTGGTATCTTAAGTTTTATGGAGAACTTGCCTGCATGGAAAGAACCTTATGCCTACCACCGTTACTGTATGAGGCACTTCAAGGCCAATTTCCAAAAGGCATATCCCAACAAGGATCTGCATGATCTGATGTGGATGGCAGCAACAAACCACCAACAACATAAATTCCGGAGGCACATGGAATCTATCAGGCAGAAAGATGAGGCAGCCTATCGTTGGTTACTGCGACATCACCCTAAAAGTGGACTTTGCATGCGGATGGTGGCAGAAGATGGGGAATTCTTACTACAAACGTGTCAGAGTCTTTCAACGGGTTATTGAAGTCGGCAAGAGGATTTCCTGTCACTGTCATGGTGCGGATGTCGTTCAAGCAGATGGCGGAAAGGTTTGTTGAAAGGTCTGCAGCTGCAACGTCATTGATAGAAAGGAATGTTGAATTTCTGGCAGTGTCGATGAAGAGATTTGAAAAATACAGGCGACGAGCACATTGGCATTCATTTTTGCAGTATGATAACGAAAGAAATATTTTGAAGTTCGCACCGCTATCCATCAAAATCGGGGGAATAATGTACATACTGTAAATGAATCTACAAGGTTATGCTCTTGTGGAAAATGGTCCATCTACCACATGCCTTGCTCACATGCCATCAAGTGCTTTCGACGTGTTGGTTTAGGTATAACCAACTACGTTGATCAACAATATAGTGTTGTTGCTTACTTAAACACCTACAATGGGCAGTTGCAGCCCACTGGGTGCTGAGCATTATGGACCGCCGGAACCATTTAAAATGGTGCGTAACAAGTCCTATTTGCGTCGAATACTGGTGCAGAAGAGAACGTGTATACGGAACCAAATGGATGTTAGTATACCGTTTATGCGCGCAAATGTGGTATATGCTCGCAAACAGGACACGGCCGTCGAAAATGTCCTTCGGCTGATTTAGGTGGCAATAGTAATCAAGCTCGTGGTGGGTGTTCTTCTAATGTGTCCAACTATCAATGAGTTTATGTTGTAATAATTAATTGTTTTGTTTATGTTGCAAGATGTATCAAATAAAATTATGTTTGTTAATTATGATTTAAACTCTTCCATTTCAGTTTTAAAATGATAATTAAAAACAAATTATAGTAAAGAAGAACTGAAAAAAACATTGAAATTTAATAACACAATATTTCAAGAGAAAAAAGTACAACAACCATAACACGCAAAGTATAGCGCGGTTAGATGCTACGTTATGTGTGTTGTCTTGTCGAACTGAAAAAGCTACCCAACTGACAAAAAGTTGTTTTGTATCCGACAGAAGCATAGCGCGGTTATATACTACATTATGTGTATATATATAACGTGGTTAAATACTATATTATGTGTGTTGTCTTGTCGAACTGAAAAAGCTGCCCGTATGAGAAAAAGCTGTTTTGTATCCGACAGAATCTTTATCACGCAAAGCATAGCACGGTTTTATACTACGTTATGTGTCTATATAGCGCGGTTAAATACTACGTTATGTGTGTTGCCTTTCCTATAAATAACGGGCTCATTCTAGTTATTTTCTGCGCTCAAGAATAACTAATAGCAAATCTTTCAATAAAAGCAAGATTTTTTTAACCTTGTCACAAATGGCTGAACGTCTTTATTTCCCAAGGTGCGAGTGCGGAAAAAAATGCATGATCAGTAATCGTTGGGATAATGGTGAATTGGACGCCGCTACTGGCACTGTATGAACAAGTTTTATAAGGTTCCCGGCGAACCTATTTGCAATTTTGAGGTATGGGTTGATGAACCCTGTTATCAGGAATGCTACAAAGAATCTTTGCATCATCTTCATAATTTGTGTTTAAAACAGTGGGAACGTGAAAGACAACATAAACGAGAACTTGCGGAGGTGAAGGCGAAACTGAAAGAGGTGGAAGAAGAAAAAAATAGGCTGGAAAAACAATTTAAGTGGTTGGAGCAGAGAATAATGGGCGGCAAGGACTAAACATTGACATGTATGTGTTTTGTGTACTACTTTATTTTTATGTTTCCCTTGTCATGTATTTTCATTAGTTGTACTGAATTTTAATTATGTTAAGTTTTAATGTTTGTGTTTATGTTGTAGTATTAAACTAAATAATGAACTGGGAAATAAAAAAGTAATGCGCATATTACCAAGTGTTCCAATTCGAGCACAAACACTTTCAAATCCCGAACCAACCATCCCCGCAAGTCATAAATCAGTAACAACAAGTACGGAAAGTCTTATTTAGGGACACGGAGTTCTAGAAAGCAAAATGACCGATCAGATCATTACATTAAGGGTACACAAATTTGTACTCTTTATATGAGATTAGGAAAATTAGAAGTTGAGAAAATATACGTATTTTTTCATGGATGTTTTAATGAATAATAGTGTAGGTATTGATTTTATATGGTATCATAATTTATTAATATTTTAATATTTAATAGTAGTACTTTAGGATGAGGACAAGCCTAGTTTCGAGATTATAAGTATTTATGGTATTACAAATAAGTGATAAGTAAATTCGCGGAGGTGAGAGGGTAAGCAAATCAGAGAAAATGAGTTTCGTCGAACTTTGACCATTTGAAATAAAATACAATCCAAGCTATAATACCTCGTATTTATGGGATAATAATATACCACATGACCATGATAGTAAGATATATAAAGTGTGTTAAAAGTGAGTAGTATTTTAAATAATTTGAGATAATTTTTAATTATGTGGGTAATTAGTTAATCATTGGTTTAATGGGATATTAGCAAGATAATTAAGAATTAGTGGTGATTAATTAAGGCTTTAAATAAGCCATAACGTGGCAGAAAATGCCTTAGGAAATAATGACTCTTAGATCATTGGGTTAGGTGGCATAATTCAAAAGCCTTTAGGCAAAACTTAGCACATAGTGGGGCCTACAAGCTTACAAATTTATGAGATATCCTTACCTTATCAATGTTGGATTCTAAAATTTTCTAAGTAACGGATTGAAGACCTTAGAGACTCCAACAATTCTATACGGATTGAAGACCTTAAAGACTCCAACAATTCAATACGTATTGAAGGCAACAGATGAAGCTTCAATACTGATTTTTTCCTACTTCACTTCGCCGTTATGTGATTTGTCGCAATTGACATGTGTTAGAGGGATTGTCAAGAGAATCGACTCAGGTATGTTAAGGCTAACCCTTCATTCTTTTAGCATGATCCAAGTAACGATATGTAAACGTAATGTTATTCCATAAGTGATTCTACTCTTAGCAGTTAAGGATGTCTATGTTATTCATTCCTGTAAAGTGATGTCTAAGTATGTTCCTAAGTTTCTATTGAGGTATATGATAGAGATGTAAATGTTTATAATATAGTGATACATGCATCTTCATGCATTTATCACCGTGCTACAGGCGATCACGCAGTTACCACCGGTTGGGCAGTTCCGTATCATTATTTACCATTGGTTGGGCAGTCATGCATTCATTTACCACCTAGCTACGGCCGGTCAGGCAGTCATGCATTTACCACCGAGCTACAACCGTTTGGGCAGTTATACATTTACCACCGAGCTACGGTCGGTCGGGCAGTCATGCATTTACCACCGCACTACGGCCGGTCGGACAGTTACCACTAATCAATTGGGCAGTCATGCATCATACGATATGGATAATAGTCTCAAAGAGAAGCATGGTATATATATGAGTATAATAAGTACGCATATACTATGGCACTTCAGAGATTCAGGTTGATTCTTATATGTCTTTAATTAATGTTGACTTATTGTTATGTTTCACTTCTGCCTTACATACTCAGTACATTATTCGTACTGACGTTCTTTTGTTGGGGACGCTGCATTCATGCCTGCGGGTATAGATAATAAGATTGTCGAGCCCTCATGGTAGACAAGTTTAGCGTTCAGCGAAGGATCGGTAAGACTCCACCTCATTTGGAGTGCATCCGAGTCTATAAGTCATCGTGTTAGAGTTTTGCTATAGACTTATGGGTAGGCCGGTACCCTGTCCCATTTGATGTCAAATAACCATAGAGGCTTTGTAGACAGAGGTTCATTTTGTACAGTATGTCAGAGGCCTTGACGACCCATATGTATTCATGTTTTAAGAACGATAGTTTTGATATAGTGTACGCCCACTTACACTTGTACATTATGAGTTGTGGCCATGTTGGCCCATGATAGTTACAAAAGGAATGAGTTCAGCCAACTCGACCTATGTATGTTTTAGTTTTAGTCGAATGATCATGAGTTACAGAGTGGTTTGCTCGGGCCATCTCGGCACCGAGGGCCAGCCACGCTTTCCCAGGTTTGAGGCGTGACAAAGTGGTATCAAAGCGAGTCGTGTCCTTGGGAGTCTACAAAGCCGTGCCAAGTAGAGTATCACTTATGAGTGTGTTGCGCTCCACACTTATAATTGAGCGGCTATAAGGCATTTAGGAAATGTTACCCTTGTGTTGCTTCCAGATCGTGCCATAGAGCTGAGTCGTAAGAAGTCGGTATGAAACATTCACTAGATTTTGTATGCATCAGAGGTGCATGTATTATAATAGAGCTTTAAGGCGTAATTTCTTCCTATGTGGAAGGGAGACTATGAAAGAAACAGAATATACGATGTGATATTGAAAACTAAGTAAGGTAAAGGTGAAGAAGATACGACATACTCAAGTACAAATGGTTGTGAATGGTTGAGACTTCAGATATAGTTTGGGTTTTAGTTTAGTTTACAGAGGAGACCCTAATAAATTTTGTTTTAAATCTCTAAGACTTAACATTCGAGGACAAATTTTCTAAAGGGGGAAAGGATGTTACATCCCGTACTTTAATATTAGGATGATTCGTAGTAATCCATATGAGCTTGAAGGGATTAAGACCATTCGTGAGGTTATAAAGGATTTGTGACCATGTTATTCTAAGACCCCGTAAGTTTAACAACCTTGATACCGTTATATATTGGATTATGATATTTTGAGTGGAACATTTTTGTAAAAAAGTTTGAAAAATATGATTTTATATAGTTATTAATATTACTACGAATATACTTTAAATTATACACATAATATGAGAAAGTTTATGAGATTCTCTTTATTGTAAAGATAGAAATTATTTTCTCACAAGAAAAGAATGCTATCCTTTTATCATTTTAAGAATTAAGCGTACGAAAATTTGTACTCTTTATATGAGATTAGGAAAATTAGAAGTAGATAAAATATAAGAATTTTTTCATGGATATTTCAATGAATAATAGTGTATGTATTGATTTTTTTATGGTACCATAATTTATTAATATTTTAATATTTAATAGTAGTCCTTTAGGATTAGGACAAAATTATTTTCGAGATTATAAGTATTTATGGTATTACAAATAAGTGATAAGTAAATTCGTGGATGTGTGAGGGCAATCGGAGAAAATGAGTGTCGTCGAACTTTGACAATTTGGAATAAAATACGATCCAAGCTATAATACCTCGTATTTATGGGATAATAATATACCACATGACCATGATAGTAAGATGTATAAAGTGTGTTAAAAGTGAGTAGTATTTTCAGTAATTTGAAATAATTCTTAATTATATGGATAATTAGTTAATTATTGGTTTAATGGGATATTAGCAAGATAATTAAGAATTAGTGGTGATTAGTTAAGGCTTTAGATAAGACATAACGTGACAGCAAATGCCTTAGGAAATAATGACTAAAAGATCATTGGGTTAGGTGGCATAATTCAAAAGCCTTTAGGCAAAACTTAGCACATAGTGGGGCCCACAAGATTACAAATTTATGAGATATCCTTACCTTATCAATGTTGGATTCTAAAATTTTCTAAGTAGCGGATTGAATACCTTAGAGACTCCAACAATTCTATACAGATTGAAGACCTTAAACACTCCAACAATTCACTGCGTATTGAAGGCAACAGATGAAGCTTCAATATGGATTTTTCCCTACTTCACTTCGTCGTTACGTGATTTGGCGCAATTGACATGTGTTAGAGGGATTGTCAAGAGAATAATCTTAGGTATATTAAGGCTAATCCTTCTTTCTTTTGACATGATCCAAGTAACGATACATAAACGTAATGTTATTCCATAAGTGATTCCACTCTTAGCAGTTAAGGATGTCTATATTATTCATTCCTGTAACGTGATGTCTAAGTATGTTCCTAAGTTTCTATTGAGGTATACGATAGAAATGTTAATGTTTATAATATAGTGATACATGCATCTTCATGCATTTACAACCGTGCTACGGCCGGTCGGGCAGTTATCACCGATTGGGCAGTTACGTATCATTATTTACCACCAGTTGGGTAGTTATGTATCATTATTTACCATAGGTTGGGCAGTCATACACGTTCATTTATCACCTAGCTACGGCCGGTCAGGCATTCGTGCATTTACCATCGAGCTACGGCCGATTGGGCAGTTATTGTCACGACCCAAATTCCCAACCTTAGGGATCGTGATGGCGCCTAACACCACACTTGCTAGGCAAGCCAATGTTAGAGTTCGATTAGCTATTTACCTTTGATTATCCATTTAAACATAATAAACAATTATAAAATAAACTTAAGCTACTGACTTTCAATGAATAATTCCAAATATAAAATAATAAACACTTAAATAAATCGAGCCACGAACTAATTATATAAGTAACTCTAGAACTACCCCAGGGTCTGGTGTCACAATTCACGAACTACTAAAGAATGCTACAAATAATGGGCTGAAAGAAATAGTGTAAATGTTCTGTATATAATAAAACAGTTTTATAAAAATAGGATAAGACTCTCGGGATCTGCGAACGCCGGAAGATATACCTCATGTCTCCGAATAAATGAATAGCCGCTCTAAATATCTCTATTGCTGGTCGATACCTGAATCTGCATAAAAGAGTGCAGAGTGTAGTATCAGTAACCATCACACTACTACGCATTTGTTCCATTATAGTAATTCACAATTCGATAATAAACATCAAACATGGCATAAAATAAATTGTTTAAGTCTTAACGCCCCAATAATAGTCTAAACAACTCTCCCAAGACTGGAGTCAACATGGTCGCGAGTATCTACGAAATAAAACTAACTCTACTAATGTATTGAATAAAGTCTAGGAATGAAATGCTAAAACTAAATAAGGAAGGGAAATGGAGAAGCTGCGGACGCTGAACAACTACCTCGAAATCCCGTAAATCTGCTGAATACGAACGAAGACAACTACTGCTCTGAACCGGTGCCTGGATCTGTGCACAGAGTCACATGGAGTAATGATGAGTATGCCAACTCAGTAGTAATGAAAATAAATCACAGTCTGAAGTATATGAAACACACATCACAAACACCAATCCACAAAACAGTAAAACATAAAGCCTCAATACAGTGTTCATAAGTTCAAAACCAATTTCCAGAAAATCCTTTGAAATAAGTATAATTTCCAATAGTTCTCAGTAAAACTCTCAATAAAATCAGTTTGAAAAATGAAGTGAAACATAGTCAAAACTCAGTAAAATATCATCACAAATCTACCCCTCGGGCCATAATCATCTCTCATAACATTAGCCTCAACACCTCACCATCACTCAATATTAGCCCCGCGGGCATCACTCGCACTCAGTAGGTACCTGCGCTCACTGGGGGTGTGTACAAACTCCGGAGGGGCTCCTACAGCCCAAGCGCTATAAACAAGCCACATCATGGCATAAATCACTCACAATATTGGCCCTCGGCTTCTCTCGTATCATAACATCCTCACAATATTGGCCCGCAGACTCACTCAGTCAGACACTCTCAACATGCCACTTGGGCCACAAATATACCGGGTTCTCGACCCAAAAACAGTGTTTTATTTTCAATAAATAATATCAATATACTCTGAGTGTCAAAATAATTATCAAGAAAAGGCTGAGAGAAAATCATAACATATCAAGTTAGGAAAATAGTAAAATCAGCCCCCAAGGGGTAAACAGATTGGCACTAGGCCCCAAACATGGCTTACATCCCAAATCATATCAAAATATATCAATACTGTTAAGCATAAGCTTAAAAATCGGTTTCGCAACTCAATAGTTGCCTAAATAGGGAATATATTTCCAAAGTTCCAATCTTTGCATTCCAAAATCCGTGAAAGGATGCAAGGTCCGGGGTTTCATACCCCCAGGACAGGATTTAAAGATATTACTTACCTCAAACTAGCCCGAAAACTATTCCGCAATGCGCTTGCCTCTCGAATCAACTTTCGAGCGCTCCAAATCTATAAGATCAGATCTTTATCATCAAGTTATGCTTAAGGAATGAATTCAAATTGAAAAATATCGATTTTAAGCACAAAACCCGAAATCGGTCAAAACCCGACCCCCGGGCCCGCATCTCGGAACTCGACAAATTTTATACCAAAATGTTATTCATCATCTCACGAGTCCGTACATATAAAGAACGCTAAAATCGGAGTTCGTTTGACCCCTCAAATCTCCCCCTAAAAGTCTCATAATATCAAGTCCTAACCCCACCTTTTTCTACTGTTTTCATGAATTAAACATTGAGATTATGTTCCTTAATAACCTTTAATCGATCTTTAAGGTCCAAAATACTTACCTCTATGAATAACACTGATTTTCCCTCTTCAAAATCGCCTCAAAAGCTCTCTTTCCGTACAAAAATGGTGTAAAAATAGGTTTTGGTCGCGGAGGGTTTAATTTAACTGCCCAGTTTTTTTTTTATAATTTACTCAGTGTGTTCGCATACCCTCAGGAGCGTTCGCACAATGCATCACTTTCTCCCTCACGCGATCACACAAAAACGCCTGCGTTCGCACAGTGCTGACTCACCCCCAAGCGCGCCTGACCCTGTGCGTTCGCACCACCTCCTACGCGATCGCACTGCCTTAACTCCCTCTGCTATGCGATCGCACCTCCTCACCTGCGATCGCACAGAGAAATTTCCTGGGCTTCACCAACTGACCAATGTGATCGCATACAACCCCCTACGATCGCATAGAGGAAAATCACACCTGCAACACATCAGCAAAAACTGCTATTTTCTAAGTCCAAAAGTGCTCGTTAATGTCACGACCCGAAATCCCACCTTTCATACCGTGATTGCGTCTAATGTTGAACCCGCTAGACAAGCCAACGTAAACTACACGTTAATATTTTTAAATCAATCCAACAGTAGTAAAATTTAATACCCTCCAAATCTTAACTGAAATAACCAACATACTTCATAACTTTAACAGCGGAAATGTAACCATACTCTGAAAATGCGTAATGACATAATAAAGATAACAACATCGTATAATCCCAAAACCGGGGTGTCACAACCTCACGGACTATCTAAACTGAGTGCTAAATACAAAGTCCGAAAAGAAATATTATAATTGTCTTGAAACTAGGAGAAAAAGGTAAGACAATAAGGAATCCAAATGCAGGAGAGACACCAAGGCCCACGAACGCCAGCGGTATACCTTGAAGCTCTGGGTGGACTGAAGGTGACTCCCTCAATGCGGTCCACTGGGTCCG
>ML259269.1:69072-111461 GCA_005239495.1 Nicotiana undulata | reverse complement strand
GCAGTCTCGCGCAATTGCACATATCTCTCTACTCCTATGTTGTATCGATGAACGGTTTAATGCGTCGGAAACTAGAATCATAGATCTTCAGTTTGGTAGGTAGATCATACCCTAATTCCAAGTATATCGGTAGAAAATCTCAATTACATTTGACCTAATGTTAAGCACATTATGAGTGTAACTTGTGAAGACCTTTGCCAACTTTTGTTCCACCACTTGCTTGACTTCAAAACGTAGAACACAACTATCATACGATAAAAATTAACTCATATCATAACCTCCTTATCATGTAATGAACCAAAGTCTCCCCCTAAAGTACATGTTATAACATTCCAAACTCGTCGACTTTCGACGAAACTTATTTTCTTCAATTGGTTTAGCTTCTAAGCTTTCCAACCCTCTTGGTACTCATTATTCATGATCTTAAATATTTGTAACCTCTAACGTAACATGATTAACTTACTTTATATTCCATCAAATAGAATCTTATTTCTGAGCTTACATCAATTGACTTACGATGTACTCTCACGTACGAAAACATGGGGTGTAACAGTTTTATATGGGATGCCCGTTGATGGCCTGGTCGTTGCACTGCCTCAGCATATGAGATACATGGTGTGTCTGCAGTATTTGGACTTGCTGTAGAAGCTCACTAGTTTCAGGCCAAAGGACAATACTGCACACTCGGGGGCCAATCGCATGAGTTTGACTATTATTAGACAGCACTTGGAGACACTGCACCCCGACATCACCGGCAATACAAGTGAGCTACATATTCACCGGTATACAAGGTTTCTACTGCTTCTTCTGTTTGGGAGGTCTTGTTCCTGAACACTTCGGGAAACCTAGTCAGCTTGAGATTTCTTCGTCATCTTGAGCGGCTAGATGATTTACCCTAGTACAGCTGGGGTGCTGCTCTTCTCGCCTACATGTACAATCATCTGTGTCGGGCGAGCATGGGCACGTAGAGTGACGTATATGGTTTTCTTCCGCTTCTACAGCTGACAACATATTCGAATACTCTGTTCATTACTTCCAGATGGGACCTAGTTAAAATTTATCTTAAACCTTACGTCAACTTTGTATGTTAGGTTTGGATCTAGGAGCAGTTCTTGCAGTTGCATCCACCTCTACCACCATTACCTCCAGATGTACCACCTTTGTTTCTTCCTCTAGCTAGGAGGTGGGTTCTCTGGCGTGGATATGCACGAGATTATGATTCTCATCATAATCTCCCTTTTGCAGGGATGTGTTGGATATACTGGAGGGAGCACAGGTAAATGTGTACCTAAACTTACTTGGTACAGATTCACTTAGTGTTGCACATGCTAACATTTTATGTTCTTATTAGATAGTTCATCTGGATGCCATACAATGACGACTTGATAGGTGGCCTGCCCGATTATTGCTCGGTCGGCCGACTGATTTGGAGTAATTCCGTCCCGCTGATATGCCTCGATATTGTGGAGCATCATGCCACAGAGCGGGTACTTTTCCAGTTTGTCCGTCTGCAGTATATACCGAGGGGGACTGCATGGGAAGCTACACATTATCAGCGGGATAATCGTTCCAGGGCGGACAAAGCATTTGTAGCACGGCTAGCGGCACAGGTCCATACTTGGGACCAGCATGCTGACCTGATTCCGCCTCCATCCTCACATATCCAGACGGAGACTATTCAGTTCTATATGTCCTGGTACCGCCGCGTTACCCGAATTTTTGTCGGGAATCCCATTCATCAAGATGGCGGTCGGTACGTTCCATACGTCGGACGGCACGAGGCCCTGATATGTTTTCTTTTATTATTAATTATATAACTGTAACTTAGTGCAATATATGTAGTTTATATTTTATAAGCTATTGGACTACATATAGCCCACCAGATGGGACTGCAGATGCAGGAGCATGTAGGCGATCCTGCGACCGCTTTGCACGATTACCGCTGACGGTTTGTAGATGTGGCTTCTCGGACATTGAAGCGAGCTCGAGAGGATCAACGCTTGAGACACGACCTTGATTACGTGGAGCCAGGGTAGTACCAGCGAGGCAGGGGTTTCGCACGAGGTGGGGGTGCCCGACGAGGCAGGGCTGCCGTACGGGGTTGTGGTGGGTGGAGAGGAGGTGGTCCCCAGCAAGGGGGCGTTCAGTCCCCTGCTGATGATGTTGTTGCTGATCTTCCGGGTGACCTACATGAGACGGACATGCCGTCATACAGCCTTGGGATGCATCTCACTCCAGGGACTTCGCAGGTGATCCTGAAAGGTTCATTATTGATCACGGGCACAGAACTTGCTAGAGTGGATTGGGAGACATACTTCCCAGGCCCATCTATCGTTGCTGAAGATCGGCCGACCCAAGATTTGGATAGTGGGAACCGGCTGAGTTATGGCTCATCATTACAAGCGCAGGTACGATTTTATTAGTATTAAATTTAAATTTGTTTTTATTCTTCTCATTTATTTTCCATAACTTTATTAATTTTCTTATTAAGGCTTCATCCCCGCCTGTTATGGAGGCCCTTCGTGCGATGCTGACATGGATGCAACGGATGATTACATTCAGGAGCCCGACGAGATCATGGTAAGACAATTCAAATTTTTGTGACTTAATATATACTTTCCTATACTTAGTTGACTATTCTTTTGTAGGTTTCTACTGGACCGACGATCCCTTCTACCGATCTTACCAGCACCACTGATGATCATCCTGCAATGCATCCGGCTATAAAGAGGCGACGTGATGAGGATGATCCTGATAGCGTAGCCGGGCAGGATGAGATGCACCTCAGGCCAGTGGCTGCGTTGAAACTCACCGGATGCGGCACACATTGATTTTCTTTCCTTTTTTGTATTTGATGTAAATATTATTTTATGTAAATAATAACAACAATTTTTATGTTTATATACTATGCACATTACGTCTATATTTCCATGTTCCTTATTTAGTTTAATATTACAACACAAACACAAACATATCAACTTAACATAATTAAAATTCAGTACAACTAATGAAAATACATAACACGGAAAACATAAAGATAAAGTAGTACACTAAACACATACATGTCAATGTTTATTCCCTGCCGCCCATTATTCTCTACTCCAACCACTAAAAATTTTTTTCCAACTTATTTTTTTCTTTTTCTACCTCTTTCAGTTTCGTCTTCAACTCCGCAACTTCTCGTTTATGTTGTCTTTCACGTTCTCACCATTTTAAACATAAATTATGAAGAAGGTGCAAAGATTCTTTGTAGCATTCCTGATTACAAGGTTCATCAACCCATACTTCAAAATTGCAAATAGGTTCGTCGGGAACCCTATAAAACTTGTTCATACAGTGCCAGTAACGGCGTCCAACTTCACCATCATCCCAACAACTATTCATCATGCATTTTTTGCCGCACTCGCACCTTGGTACATAAAGAACCTTGCTTTTATTGAAAGTTTTGCTGTTAGTTATTGTTGAGCGCAGAAAATAACTATAATGAGCCCGTTATTTATAGGCAAGGCAACACAAATAACGTAGTATGTAACCGCGTTATATATATACACATTACGTAGTATATAATCGCGCTATGTTTTGCGTGTTAAAGATTCTGTCATATACAAAATTTCTCAGTCGGGAAACTTTTTCAATTCGACAAGACAACACACATAACATAGTATTTAACTGCACTATACTTTGCGTGTTATTTAACCGCGTTATATTCACATAACATATTTTTTTCTCTTGAAGTATTTTGTTATGAAATTTCAATGTTCATATCAGTCTTCTTTACTATAATTCTTTTTTTAATTATCATTTAAAAACTGAAATGGAAGAGTTCAAATCATAATTAACAAGCATGATTTTATTTGATACATCTTGCAACATAAACAAAACAACTGCTTATTACAATATAAACTCATTGATAGTTTGGCACATTAGAAGAACACCCACCACGAGCTTGATTACCATCGCCATCCAAACCAGCCGAAGGACATTTTCGACGGTCGTGTCCGGTTTGCGAGCATATACCACATTTGCGCGCATAAACGGTATCACTAACATCCATTTAGTTTCGTATACACGTTCTCTTCTGCACCTGTATTCGACGCAAATAGTACTTGTTACACACCATTTTAAATGGTTTCGGCGGCCAATAATGCTCGGCACCCACTGACTGCAACGACCCACTATAGGTGTTTAAGTAAGTAACAACACTATATTGTTGATCAACGTAGTTAGTTGGCCCTAAACCAACACGTTGAAAGAACTTGATGGCATGTGAGCAAGGCATGTGGTAGATGGACCTTGACGTACATATCCAACATTTTGATTGCAAGAAATTCCCGGTATTCATCCGGAGTCCTAAGAAAATCCCTCAAAGTTTCATCCTCGTCGATGTTAAACTCCGCGTAACAAGCAATCCCTTGCGGAGTGACAGAATACAGATATCTTCCGGTTACTTTAAGGTTCACCGAACGTTACCTCACACTCATTTTTTTTACATAACAACGATACCAATATCCTTATTTTTCGCTCTTCAGACATTATGAAAAAATGCTTGAGAATTTAACAAGAAGAAAAGTTTGAACGGGAGTTAGAATATTTTTTGAATGGATTTTCGTAAAATCCTAACGCCTTTAAATAAGGCAATGCCTAGCTCGGGGGGCTGCATTTTTTTTTATGTATAGTGCTCTTTTAAAGGGCGCTATCCATTTGAATTATTGTTATGTGAGTTAATTTATTGGTGGGCCCACAAACAGGTATATCACGGTATATAACTGCGCTATACATATACAATGCAATTATATAACACACTATACCTATCCGTCTCATCAAGTCAGCATAGCACTGTATAATAATGTGTTATATATGTATAACGTGATTTTAAACCGCGCTATACTTTAACGGTCAAAACATCGTTAAAGTATAGCGACTGTTAAAGTATAGCGCTCGCATTATATAGATCGATCACGTTTTTTTAAAAAATACATTTATGTCATACTTAGGTTCCGGGTTCGTACAAAACGTGATGAGGACGTGGGGGAGAGGATAAATGGTTAGGTGAGTGGGTTGCGTGGGGAAGTGTGTATACTAAAACTGAATTAACTTTATCCTACTACTTGACGTTTGCATTTTTTCATAAGACTATTTCATTCGTAGTTTCTGGCCTCGTGAATCCGCTGGACAATGTAAGTAACTAGTATTTCCAGTGTTGACCAATTGTAAAACTTGGATTTGCTAACTACTTAGTACCCGTTTTCCTATAGATTTTGTCAAAATAAATTTAGATTTTATTTAGCAAAAATTATGATCATAGATTTTGTCTATATTTTTGTAAATCCGAAATTCCAAAATCTGCTCAATAGCTGGTTTTAGGCCAAAATGTCACTATTATATTTTTTAAAAATTGCCCAAACTTTTGTATTTTATAAAAGAGCCCACAATTTATTATTTTGTAATAATGTTGCTTCGTTTCCTTGGTCATCTGATAGTGTATCATGTAGTTCATTATAAAAATAATAATTTTGTATCAAATTCATTTATGTTCATGACTATGATTTGCGATAATATAATGAATGTTATTGATAATGGTACTGTTGGGTATTTGTGATAGTTTTTAGAACTTGTGGAATAAGTCATGTTTCATGTTTTTCTAAAATAAATTTAGAAAATATATTTTGAAAACTGAGTCCAAACACATTTTCACATTCAAATCAAATTTCATCCAAATTTAAAAATCTATGGCAAAACGCTAGCTTAAAATCGCGAACAACTCCTTGTGTGATTTGTCTTGTTGGCCAATTGTAAACTTGTTGCTGTTTGCCAACATAAATATATTAAGCTAAGTTCTGGTCATGTCAAAAGAGTTTCAAAAAAGATACAGTAGTAATTAGATAGGGATCAAATTGAATTCCCAGCTCAGTTGGACAATTACAATTTTGTGGATCGCTGGGAATTTTGACTCTTGTCATTTGGTTTTAATTTCTAAAATATTTTCTCTCGTGGCTTTTGAAAAATCTTCTTCTGCAATTCCTTTTCATTTATTGTACCTTACTAATGAGTCCATTACTCAAATAATCACTCAACAAAGTTATTTTACTTTTGTTTGTAACAACAAAGTCATTCAACTATGTCTATTCCACTCAGAAGGTAACTCAACTAGATTTTCCAAATTTTGGATTGTCAAATACCTATTTTACCCTCTAAATTATAAATATTTATCTTCTTTTATTTTTTTAACTTTTTAATATTATAATTTTTTTTAATTTATATTATGGACTTACCTAAAATCAATAAATATTATTTATAAATTAAAAAAATAAAAAGTATTTAAGCATCTATAATGATGGAATAACAAAATAAAGAGCATAGTAAAAAAATTAATTAGAATAATTTGTTCGTAATAATTATTTTAATACTAACAATAAAAATTCAAAAATTTATTTACACAATTCAAAATAAAAGAAAATAAAAGTTGTAAAATTATTATTCCGTGCACATAAAAAATAATTATTTAAGTAAAAGTATTTTTATAATATACATTATATATTCTTGAAAATTATGCTCAATTATATTATAAAAACACCATGCACGACTTAACATAGCATATTTTACCCTATACAGATAGTCCTCATACTTTCCGCTAACATAACTTTGTGTCGTTGGAAAGTTGGTAGAAACATAATTATATAATTGAGCATAACTTTTAAGAATATATAATGTATATTATAAAAATACTCTTATTTAAATAATTATTTTTATATTACGTGCAAAGAATATATATTTTACAACTTTTATTTTCTTTCATTCTGAACTGTGTAAATAAATTTTTGAATTTTGTTGTTAATACTAAAATTATTATTACTAACAAATTATACTAATTAATTTATTTTACTATGCTCATTATTTTCTTATTCCAGTATTATATATACTTCAATACATTTTATTTTTTTAATTTATAAATAATATTTATTTATTCTATAGGTAAGTCCATAATATAAATTAAAAAGGGAAAATCATAATATTAAAAAGTTTAGAAAATAAAAAGAAGATAAATACTATAATTCAGAGGGTAAAATAGGTATTTAGCAATCCAAATTTTGAAAAATCAAGTTGAGTGACTTTCTGAGAGCAATATGTATAGTTCAGTGACTTTATTGTTACAAACGAAAGTAAAGTGACTATGGAAGATACTTTGGGATAATTTAGTGATTATTTAAGTAATGAACTCCCTTGTTAATAGTACTAAAAACAACTACTAGTACTTTTTTGTGCAAGTTGAAAGGGTTTCTACTTTTTGTAATGCTGACCCACCCGATTTCGCTCTTAACGAAAAGCACCACTATATCCATCAATCTTAATCCATGGATCCCTATTAAATCAATGACTTGTTCCACGCTAATGAAATATAATGAGAATGGAAACACTAAAAAGAAGAGACATATAAAAGAGAAAAAAAATTGTGAATGTTATAAATATAATTCTATTTAAGGCGATGTTTATATTTTAGAGATCTTAGAGATTTTATTTGGTGGCTAAGTCACTTTTTTCTTATAAATAGAGGGATCATATTTCATTGTAAATTATTTCATATCAATAAGATTTTTCTCGCTCTATGCTTTTCTATGCAATACTTTTTTTAATTTGTTTCATAACACGTCATCAGCACGTGACTCTAACCAATTGAGTAGAAGCTTTGGGATTGAGCATAATAATTGTCAATTGTTTTATGAACTTCCTTCATGATTAAATTCTGGATTTAAGGTAAGTATTTTGCTTTATTTTTCTGTTTTTAATTCTTGAAATTCTATAATTTTATTTTAAATGCGAGGAAAGACAATAAACTCTAATAGAGTTTGCAAGAAATTATAACCACCCGAAGTGGTAAAATTTCTATGCCTTGTCATGATCAAATTCATGTATGATTATGGGCAAAGAAGTGAAAACCCATCCCATTGAATTTGTTTCATTCTCATTCCCCTTAAGAGAATATGATATCGATATGATAAGACTGAAGAAGATAAAATTATTATCGTGAAGGTATCAATGGATGTGGACGTGGCAATAGACGAAATTATAATCATCATCATTGTGATAATGAGAATAATAAGGATTCTCAAAATAATCCTTCACTTTGTGAAAGTAATATTTGTCATCTATTTGACATGAGATTTTGTAAAGCACATATAGATGACTATGATCCATTCTTGATGTCAATNTCTGAACTGTGTAAATAAATTTTTGAATTTTGTTGTTAATACTAAAATTATTATTACTAACAAAATTAATTTATTTTACTATGCTCATTATTTTCTTATTCCAGTATTATATATACTTTAATACATTTTATTTTTTTAATTTATAAATAATATTTATTTATTCTATAGGTAAATCCATAATATAAATTAAAAAGGGAAAATCATAATATTAAAAAGTTTAGAAAAATAAAAAGAAGATAAATACTATAATTCAGAGGGTAAAATAGGTATTTGACAATCCAAAATTTGAAAAATCAAGTTGAGTGACCTTCTGAGAGCAATAGGTATAGTTCAGTGACTTTGTTGTTACAAACGAAAGTAAAGTGACTTTGGTAGATAATTTGGGATAGTTGAGTGATCATTTGAGTAATGGGCTCTACTTAGACAAGAAGTTCAAACATAGTTGTATTCATATTCTCACATTTGGTAGTCCAAAATAGAGTCATGAACAATCTACAATATGTATCCAAATTGATAAAGAAAAAAAATTACAAGAAACACAACAATTTACAAAAGCCTTTCAAGACAAAGTTACATTCAGACTCAAACTGCCACACAGATATTACATTGAAAATGCCAAAAATTGTTCTACATAGTAGAATCACACGAAAAAAGATTCGATTAGTAATTAAAATCTACAGCTCAATATTTTCAGTTTTCTCAGTCAAGTGTTTTGGATGCTGAGCAGAAAAAGAATTATTTAACTGTTATGGTGTAAGTTTTCCTATCAAAATTGTTTTGGTTGAAGTATGGAAAGCTCCATAGAGAATTTTTGCTTTCGGCGTAGTATGCTTCCTTTTAATCCACTACTTTCCCGGAACGTTTAGATCACCTTAAACGCTAAAGCAACTAGCATACCTCTTGATAGCGAACAGTTGGATCGGGTTAGTCGTATGTCATACTCTTTCTAGAGACTAGTCTGTATGAGTCTGCAACTTTTCTCGGAACGCCAAGACCAAAGAAATATAGGTCACAGTTGAAGCTACAACAGATACCCCAAGACAGACACAAATGGTTGTAGCACAGACGTACAAGAACCTGAACAAAGAAAGGTCGCTTTTAGTTACCATGCAAATTCAAAATCAGATGAATAACAAAGGACCATAACTATTTTAAACTTCTTGTCTTACAAAGAAAGAGTTGGTTATATGACAAAAAAGGGAAGCCAAGTGCACTAAGCTCCCGCTATGCGCGCGGTACGAGGAAGGGCCGGACCACAAGGGTCTATTATATGCAGTCTTACCCTGCATTTCTGCAAGAGGCTGTTTCTGCGGCTCGAACTCATGACCTCCTGGTCACATGGCAGCAACTTTACCGGTGACGCCACTCTCCTTCAGTTGGATATATGACAAAGCAAAATATATATACATGTATCCTGATTTCAACTTTTTGTGGCACTTACTTGGGAGAAAACACACTCCAAACAAATAAATGATTCCTCATTAGCAGCAACACAATTGTGTAAGCCATCAAAAGAATGGAATTCAAGCCCAACGGAACCAGACAAGGAAAACCAAGTGCCCTCTTAAGCAAAGATCCAATGTTGCAACCACTTGTGTCCTTCACAGAAGTGTACATCACCATGCTAAGGAGGTATAACATTGGTGAAGCATATGTAATAATGAACATTAAGATGCCAGAAAGTATAGTCGAGTGGTTCAAGACACCCTGGCAAACAATTCAACGGGGAATATCAGATTCAATATGGATCATTTCCAATTTGAAGAAAACAGAAATATAGCATGAAACCACAACAGCAAAGATGTTTGGGCAAGAAAATTACAATAAAAGCACCAGCAACATCGATTGTAGCAAGGGTGTTGGTGTTGCCGAGACCAAAATGGCCTGCCATTCCCATATAATAAAGTGCAGCCACCTGATACAGAAAAAGGAGAAAAATAAGACTTGTGAAACTAGTATTGAGCAGTTATAGTATTAAGAGTTGTTAACCACATAAAATATTATGTATATTGAACAATAGCGGACATGACCAGACTAATTCAAGTTGAATGTTAGCGAACATCGAATAGAATTATGGAAATTGATAGCAATAGAGAAGCCTAAACATCTATTTTGTTGTTCCAGAATCTAAAAGAGTTAATGTCACCTTCATCCAAGCAAAGGATATTTCCCTGCATTAGTACTAAAACAAATTGAGAATGAACAAAGATATTTGCTGAATTTCGTAGTATGGAAAACACAAGTGTAATCATGGTCATCTTCATCAAATGATGTTTGCGTTCTTTTTTTCTTTTTCTTCTTTTTTTTTCTTCTTTTTGGTCATATTGATGCCATCGTTGTTTTGCTTTCTTTTCCTTTAGTCATATATTTATCGTTCTCATTACTCCCTTTGTTCCCATTTGAATTAACCTTATTCACTTTCCAACAGACAACCAACTTTAAGAGAGATTAGTAATAGCATAAATCTAATTTTGACTAAAAAACTTAAATATTTAGGGAAGAAACACCTAGAAAGATTATTACACGTTTCGATAGTCAGAACATTATGATGTAAAAAAAAAAAAAGAATCAAAGATAAGTCTGTTTGAACTGGCTTTCCTTTTAGAAGAAATTACTAATATAGGAATATACATGTTAACTGCCATGTTCTGCAAATTGAAATGTTTTCGCAATGAGTTTGAAGATTCTTACTTTGAGGACAAGTTAGGTCTACTAGGAATTTACAACTTGCTCATGATATTTCAAAGATTAAAACATGGTAAATACTAATAAAGGCAGAAGCAAAAAAGAGAACTTTGATGAATACTTAAAAGATCTGACTGACCTCAACCCATTGCCTGAGATGCTGGTCGGAACCGGAAGAATACCAAATGCTAGCTAGTACTTGCAAGAAGAGAAATAGTACAGGCAATGAGTTTATGGGCTGCTGCAATAATAGCTGTAAAAGAGACCAATAATATACGTAACTCAAGCCAATCACATAGGCAGAATTCCTGAAACCTAAACCCCAAACCTTTCTTTGGGCGGGCAAGCGGACTTCATGCACAGAAAGCGTATGATTTTGGAGAGGTATACACCATGGTACAGCAACAACAATAGTAGTTGAACAGAAACCTAGGACTGCATAAATTATCTGAGCCATTAAAGTAGCATCATAGCTACCTGTACCAAATGAAAGTTCTTGATATTTAATGATATAATATAAAACCAGAAACCCAGGGAACAAGTGCATTAAGGAAACCACAGTCACGATATTCCTTTTTGACAGTTGGGACCACAGAAGAGAAACTACGCTTATGCTGATTAAGAGGATCCCCGACACCAGCTGGAAAAACTTTATATAAATGCTTCCCGCTTGCTCCAACCATTTTGAAATGTCAGGAAGATGAGTCCAATTAACACCACCTTGATGCCATCCTCTCAAAAATCTCCCAGAAATGAGAATCACAAAAATTGAGCAAATCTGGATATAATTATTCGTCTTCTGACCCAAGGTAGCACCAGTATTTTGCTTTGTCCTTGTTGTGAAATGCTGCATTACTTTTCGGAGAGATACCAAATAAAACGAGGATGTCACAAAATGCCATATGTATTGTTCTTCCTCCACCAGAGAACTCGATCCCATGCTTATGACAACAATAATAATTACTACCAGAATAAGAGACTCATCCAAATGCCACCAACGCAGGTCGTTCTTGGCATTAAAAAGCTGCTGATTCTGCTCAGAGAAAACTTGCTTGCCTAGAAGAAACAGAAGGCTTAGCAATATCAAACATGAAACGAGCATAGCTGCTACTCCGATTATAAGTCTGCCAACAGGTTTCTGAAAAAACATAAAATAAAAACTATAAGAAAAATTCAAAAAGGAAGTAATACTGGAGAATAAAGAAGTTGGGGAACACTCTTCTATTCACTAGCATGAGATAGTTATATATGGTCTATTACTTTCTGGAAATGCAAAAGAAAACTTTTATAAGGTTAAACTCACGTCAGTTGCCCTATGAGATAGCCACTCACTTGCAGTTCTTAAGAAATTATGATATGCCACAAGAATACTGTGACAATTGTCCTCATTAGCAGATCTACACCAAATATGAGAAGAAAGCAACACAAGAATTAGTATTTTCCCCTAATAAAAGTTCTGAGAAAAAGTGTGTCAGATAGGTAATTGCAAACCGTCAACCACCTTTTCTCTTCCCCAGATTTCCACGATCTGTGAAGATCTGCAGCCTTCATATACAAACAACAAAAGGTCTCTTCCACACTACTGTAACCTTTTGTTCGACCAGATCCATCATCCCTGAAGACGTCGCATATGAAGTTTTCACATACTAAACTAGGTAATTGCGCTTCAAGTAGCCTAAGCAATTGCCAGGAATTCAACTCCAATAACCTGAGTTGTTGTTCAACTGAAATACTAGAAGAAAATGAGAGAGGAAAGTGACTAACTTTAGCCAGATATGTTTCAAAAAATGACGATAATACATGATTTTAACAAGAGTCACAAGACGATCACGAAAAATGACAGGACTAAAAAATATATTCAGATAACGCTATACGCTGCTATTTATGTCTTCCATTTAATAGAAAGTGTGCCACGATCAACATATTCAATCTAGCCTGCTTTATCTTGTCGGACTTGAGCACCAAGGCTAATGATAATTTCGACCACTCCCATTAGCCTGAACCTATTCAAGGTACTCCAACGACAAGTTTTCAGGAGTCAAAGTATAACCTCTCAATATTAGGCGTCACAATATTAAAACTACATACTTCAATTGGATCCATGGTGAAGTCCATTTTACTCTGAGGAACTCCACTCCCGAATGAACTAACATTCACTATCATGAGCCATCAGGGAAAACTCTCCATCTCAGTCATGTTAGAATTAAGCCCTCAAAAATGTCCATTCTAGTATCCATAGTTAAATAAAATAGATGCCAATCTCCGAAAGTGTTTTTTTAGCGTGGGAAACTGTATATAGCAGCAACCAGTTTCACTCTCCAGTCGAAAATCAAGCTAACAACCCGCGATAATTATGTATAAACTGGGATTCTCTGAAATCTTTCAAAAATTGTGAGGAACATAGGAAAAGCTCCCCTTGTAAAACTTTGATTGCATCATTAGCAACCAAACTAGATTAAATTCCCTTTAACTCCCATGATTAAACATGACATATTTTGTGCCATCTCAACTTAACGTTCAATCAACAACAGCCAATAAGACTGGAGTCAGAATATATTAAGTATGCTTAGAACCAGTTTGATAAAAGTGGAAACAATTCAGAAGTCTGGACTAGTCATTGGATGAATTACAGGTAACTTGAACAACTGTGCTAGAAACTTTCTCATTTGTTGTTCTGATACACAGATCCAGATGAAGAAAAAATGCAGAATTCAATTCCTCAAGACCATGCCTCACTTGCGGATGCAGAAGGCAACAGGATTTCCAAACACGGGCTCCACAGATTCTCCTACTTAGATAGTCATCAACACAATGTAACACATATTCTGACACTTAACAATTATCACCAGAATATCAACATTCTGTATGCCTCAGACAGTAACAACATAAACTACCAAATCAGACCTGTTAATGATTTTAAAGTTTCTGCCATCAACATGCCAACATTGTTCTTCGGTATTGGAACACCAAAAAGAAGAGCTAATGTTGAAGCAAGGTCCACCTGAAACACCAGATATATAAATATAAATAAATAAATAAATAAATAAGCTGATGATCACATCAGTCTTATTAATGCAATTAAGGAAATCTGCAACTACTATCAAAGATATCTTTTCTTAAGAAAAATGAAAACCTCCTAAGCATTCAATAAAAACTATGGCATAAAATCACTACTTATAAAATTACTTTTGATAATTCTTGTTCTACCAATCCTTTTATTTCGATTTCTATTTTGAAAAGCCAATATTGCAGCGTTTTGTATTAACTTTCACGCAGAACATGGGTGACACTAGCTATATGTTAGTGACTTTCTGCTAACTTGACTATTTCTTCTTAAAGCATACTAATCAGAATGGCGGTACTGCTGCCCTTATCCACCTAGCACAAATGACTGTTTCTTGCAGATAAACACGCAAATGGTAAGAAATGGCAAGTGATTCCAATTTCTACTAATGAAATAGTCCATTAAATATTCATCAACTGTAAAATTCATAGCCACATACCTGGTTGGCCTTATTAGGGCTGCCTGATGTACTTCCAAAATTTCTTGGACCAATAAAAAGTGCCAAAGAGTCAGTTTCCTCATACGATGATCCTCCGTGATTCCCACTTTCAGTCATTCCATGGTCACTTACTACCAACTGCAAGACAAGGGATTACCATAGTCAGAATATTGCAATATGGTATTTGTTGAGTAATCAAATAATATCTTCAAATACTAGAGGAGTATGCCACAGCACTTCCATCATTCAACAGGAATATTAGGTGATGCACTGTCACATTACCATAGACAGATATTAAGAAAGCTATAAAGAAGAAAAAAAAATTCTACATCAGCATAAAATTGCAGAAAAGAATGGTAAACTGGTTTTCCTCTATTTAACAACTACACATGGAGCTTGTCTGCCTTGGTCCTGTTTCAGTGCTAAACGCTAAAGAACCTTTTTCTGCAAATACATTGGCCGTGGGGCCAATAAAAATCCAAATCGTGTTTGGATCCACAGGTATGTCAAGGGTGCGCTGACTTATTGGACTAAACCGTAGCAACATTTTACCAAAGAAGCAGATAAGTCTAAATCACCCCCTTTGATCCCTTTTAGCAAAAAAGTCTGTGTCGCCCTGTGGTTTAAGAGAAAGGATTGTAGTTCTTAGCATGGAAAGTTGGAACAGCAAGTGTTAGGATTGCAATCTTAATGTTGGAATAATAGTTCTGTTCTGTTAAATTCATAAGTAAGAGGTAGTCCCTCATTGGACAAATATCATATGTCTATTGTATTTGAGACCTACTTTTCTCCCATTTAACCACATGGTATCAGAGCCTCTATGATCATGATGGAGAGTAAAAAAGCTTATGTCTGGCCTGAGGCTTTCTTTGGGAATTCTACTATTCTTGTATCCTTTTGGTAAGTGGTCCAATGAAAGACACTTATTTTTGGTGCTCATTTTGCAGAACCATATCTATTTCGGGTGATTTCTTTGGTGGCACTACGTCTCACTGTGTTTCTTTCCTTTTCGATGACATTCCGACTGCACTTCACCTCTTTCCACCATTCTGGTGATACCGCATCTCTTTCCAGTGACACCCCTTTTTCCAAAACTATTACATCTCTAGCAACATTTCCAGCAAGATTCCACAGTTATAATTTTTCCACCATACTGCAGCGACTTCTTGTTCATATAATTTTTTGTGCCTACAATTTTGTGCACATTACATGTATATATTTTATTTTTTCCTCATTGCATTTTTCTTTACTAAATCTCACGCTTTAATTACGCTTTGCGCGTAAAGCGCTAGCAAACATTGGACCGTTTTGCAAATGACAACAGTGATGTAGGTTTTACCTTTCTTTTTCAATGATCCAAGATACAGTTATGAGTTGTCACATTGGGGAAAATCCAAAGGATTAATAAAAACATGATGCCTGATGGCTCTACTATAATTGTATCATGACAAAGGCCTGATGCATTTTAAACAGTTGGCCTCTATCGGATTGATAATCGCACACATTTTTATGCTGTAAGCTTCAGAATTAGTCAGTTACTGAAAAGGGGAGAAGGAAAAGAAAAAGGTAAGTACCCGCATGTCAAAGTTAAACGCAACAGTAGTTGATCACTTGTTACTATTTCATATCTATAACAGGGAAATGCTCCTACGTCCGGAATATAGCAGATAACTGTTAGCTTATTAAGTAATCTACACAACTCTTGGAGACAAGGAAGAAGCACGAACCAAGAGTGTACGTCCTTGATTATTATCATTGGTTGGTAAAGAATTTAGATCGATCATCTTGATCACTTCATCCATCTCTCCAAGTTTGGGGGCCATCAGCCCACTGTAATAAATACCCAAAGAATATGTTAACGAATTATCATCTTTTTTCTTCAAAAACTCAATCAAAAAGTAACATGGCAACACCTATTGCGTCCACCAAGATGTCCAACGTGATCCAAGCCAAGATAATGAAGAATCTGAAATAGTGCAAGCTTATGTTAAATCAAATAGTGGAAAACAAAAAAAAAAAATCCACAGAAAGAATCAGATGAACCATCAGCAACATGTTCATGGATCTCACATGATGCCCTATTTAGAATATAACTGACCAACGCAAGCCACATTCAGAAGGGAAATGATTCAGCCATTTTGGTAGGAGGGATTACTTTCAGCTATTTTGAAAGGAAAATTCCGAACACCTATGTTGCTCGGACTCTTCGAAAATGTGGCCGGATACGTGTCGGATCCTCCAAAAGCAGAGCATTTTTGAAGGATCCGACACGGGTACGGCTACATTTTGGAGAGTCCGCGCAACATAGCCAAACACAATATGCAAGATAGACTCTCCGTAAAATTAATAAAAGGATCTTGTACTAGAAAAGCTAGGTGTATCTGCTAGTTCAATATGGTTTCCACGTATGTAGGAAATAATTATTCTCAAAAAAGGAAGATGCTCAGTACATATACTAGTGATAGTTGGAATTTGAAACATCAATCGGGCACAAGCATAGCAAGTTCAACAAAGTGAGCTCCATTCACTTACTTCTATCTAACTTTCTATGTCAAAGAAAGCCCTAGGGGAGAGAAGCGCTCTTCCTCTACTTACGGCAATTGATCTTGATCTCTCCTTCCAATGCTAACCAAAACTTAGATTGCCCCAGTTTATGGATGGAACAACTTTTCATACCGGACTGCTAGCTAAGATAAAACTTAATTTGCTTGGAATAGGCATTTTCCAGATCACACATCAAAGTATATAAACTTTGTTAAATTACAAACATCAATAACGATGAGATGACGATGAAACCTAGACAAAAGTACACAATAACGTGATGATGATGATGATGATGATGATGATGATTTCTTAGGCTGAGTTGGGATTAAAGACAATAATTACTGCTATATCGTTAAAGACAGCAGTTGCTTCTTTTCTTCTGGTTGCTGCCACTGGGTATGCTTCTTCTTTAACTATATTATTTTGAGTAAATACTCTCCTCTTTGTTTTCTCTCAGTTGATTTTACATGCGTGAGGTTATATGACATATTCAGTATAAGGACTAAGCAGTGTTGTCAAAGGTAGGTGCGCTTAAGCCCTGAATCGAGGTGCAAAACATGTTGATCGCTTCACCTCGCTTAGTGGGTACTTCAGTGTCGTCATCAAGGCTCTAAGGCATACTTTTCCTTTCCAATGAGTGTAATCCTGAAGATGCGACACTAAACAATTGATATTTCACTTTGTCGTAATCTTTTTCAATTCTTTGTCCATATATTTATTTTCATACATATAATTATTAGTCTTGGACTACAAATACATATTTGTACTTTTTCTCCATTTGCGCATTTCTTCGTTAAAGCTCACGCTTTATTTGCGCTTTGTGCTTAAAGTCCCAATGCATCTTAGAGCTTTTTGCGCTTTTCGCCTTTGATAACACTGGGACTAAGCCCATATATACTAGATATTTGCTTGCCATTTTTTCTTGAAGACTGTGATGAAGTGTTGCTCATTGCGGGCCTAGGAGCCTTGTAGCACCATATTTCCCCAAATTGAGAGACCTCCTATTCAGCCAAAGCAAAACTCAAAAGTCAGGATCGGGCTACATACACCAAAGCCTGATATTTAAGTATCTACACATGCAACGTTTAACCAGTTCTAGAAAATGTCGTGACAAATAAAGGGATGAATAGAAGGGACATCTAGATTACCAGAAGACTCCAGTCAGTGCGACCAAGTTCATCAACCAAGTGTCGAGATACATTTTGATCTACTTGGACAGTGTCTTTAACCTGCAGGGTGAATTCCATAAGCAGCTAAACAACTTCAACTTTTCAGCACCACGTACAAGCAGATTTAAATCTTACACCTTAAGCAGCATCCCGATCTTAACCTAGTTATAGAATACACCCTTCACCTCCAAGATATCCAATCCAACAAATAACTGAAAGAATGGTATTTCACTAGCATGGCTGAAGACACTTTCTATGTTTTCACAAATCAAGTAAATTAAAGAGAATAAATGAACGAAATGATACTCAAAAAACACATAAAACTGGAAAGGGAACTAGCTTAATGGACGACAGTGTGACAGAACAAACTACACAAGCAAAGGGGAGAAAATAGCTATACCACCACAAGAGCAAAAGGAGAGAAATAAGTGCTAATTGAATAAGAATGCTTCAACTTCCTGGTATTAAAGCAGACTTACAAAGAAACTGCTAACGCCATCATGCCTCGAAAACATTCCAGGAAACAACTTAAGCCATGTATCATCACCATGCATCACGATTTTCCAACCAACTTTTAGGAATTGCACTGTAACAGGAAGAGAAACCATGGGTCATGTTAAGGATCTAATCTGGAAACCGCTAAATCAATTAATAAACTATAACTTAACAAACATTTTCTGACAAGGATTTTCTGACTAACCAATTATGTTGTCATCCAACAGAGCTTGCGTGTTGAAATTGAAAGCCACATCCAAAAATCCCCCAACTGCACCAGAAACCATGGCCTGCAAGCACACAACTATTGAGAAGCCTACTTCTCGAAACAGAAGGTTTCTCCAAAACCCATTCAATTACCTTCAAGCGAGGCATTGTGACAGTAGGAGGTGCAGCCTTTGCATGATAACCAATCGCCCTTCCCTTACTCAATAATGATTGAGTATATGGCATAGCTTCCTTGAAAGCCTTCTGCGGAGGTTGACCATCTTTCCCAAGCACGAATTCGGCTGGAAGACCATCAATGACCTAAAAAATAGATTTTATCAGCAAAAAATATAAGCTTTATTCCTAAAAAGAAAGCATGGCAACATCCAGAAGGTGCCCCCTAGATTTCAAATGTCAGAAAAATACTTCCAGGCATGATTAAACTAACAAAACCACTCACCATGAGTATCAAGCGGTCAAATAAAGGAGGCACCAAAGATAATTCCTGCAGTTTTACCAAATTCACCAACATAACTGTTAAGAGCAACAAAACAATGGCATTAAATGTACACCAGAGAACAACGTGACATGATATATTGCGATTAAACATACATTCCTGTAAAATCTCACAAAGTTCCAATCTTTCAAGAACCTTACCAAATTTTGTAACATGCCAAATTGTATTCATAATAATACCAAATGTACACCAGAAAACAACATGACATACTATTGGAACAGATATTCCTGTAAAATCTTAAAAGCTTCAAACTTTCAAAAACCTTAACATATTCTGTAACATGCCAAATAGTATGCATAATAATACACAATATTGGTTATATATAGTACTACTTCATATAAATGGGATAACACAATATCTACGCGCAGGGGCGAAGCCACCTTTAACAAAGCACCAAAAATATTACGAAAAATTACATTGTGTATATAAGTAAAATATTGATTTTATATGTATAAAATATATATTGAACACCCTTTGTTGGGAATCTTTTTTTTAATTCTTTCAAATTTGAACACCCTTTGGAAATATTTCTGGCTTCGCCACTGTCTATGCGGACACAATATGAATAAATGCTTTTAATTAAAAATATATTCTTCTTAATCCAAAAGCACCTCCCTCCCCCAAAAAAAAAAAAAAAAAAAACCAACCTGATACAAAAATTTGAGCTGACTTTCTGATAAATTGGTAGTATTCTGAAACTCAGCTGAATCTGCTCCAGGTGGATAAAAACTCTCTACTCCACTGGGGAAAAAAATCTTTATTAAATTAAAACAATGCAAGAAATTTTAAAAAAAACAATAAACAATATCCTAATTCTTGGATTCTCTAGAATGCAAATGAAAATCCCAACCTCTTATAAGAAGAAGAAAATGTCATTTTGAATTTTCTAAAATGAAACTAAAGAATCTGTTTTTTTTTCTTTATATAAAATGTGAAGGGAATTAATAGTTGAGTACCTGAATCCAGAGAGAGCTGGCTTTACAGGGAAGAAACCAAGAACAAAAAGAGCGAGGCCAATTAATTGGATTAAAACTGCTAATACTGTAATTACTGTTAGCTTTTTACATGTTAATGAAGATGAATCCATTTTTCTCCTTCTTCTGCTTCACTGTGTGTGTGTGTGTTTTCTTCAAGATCCTGAACTCTCTCTACTGTTGGGTCTACCGTTTGTGTTCTTTTTTTTTTTCCTTTTTATGTGACTATGATTCGGTTCTATGGTTATTTTATAAAATTTATATTATTTTAATTTTTTGATTATTATTATGTATAACAAAAAATAGATTTTTTAAAAGCCCAGACCGTCTTAATCATGTCGTTTTCTTTTTCGTATTCGTACCATTCTGTTAATTTTTGATATCTTTTTAAATGTGTTATAAAAGTCATTAATATTAATAGAATGCAATAACATACATACTTTATATGACTTAGTAAAACTATCTCGATTTTTCTAATATTTAAAGTATGTTGAATTAAGATGAAAGATAGCCACAGTATAAATCTATCAACTATGTTATAGCAATGTAAAAGAAACTAAGCAAAGATAAAAAAGAAAAATTAAATTATACGAGTGGAAAGATATTAATCAAAATTGGACTTAAGAACATAGTCTATATAAGATCAAATATTCAAAAAGATAAATTCAAATCATACGAAAGGGAATATATATATTCAATACATTATAGTTTGCTACTCATTATTGCTAGTATACTTTGTGTCTTACTAGTGAATATGGTGAAAATAATTTAGTTTCAGTAGGAGTAGCATAATGGGTTACAAATAATGATTTTGAGTTTAATTAATTGTTGGCTTGTAACCATTTTCATAACTCCAAGGCCCAAGGAAAAAGTCAATACTTTATTATTTTTTAAGCTTAATATATAAATATATTTTTCATAATTCAATTTATTCGGTACGGTTCAGTATATCTTTGGTTTATTTTTATGAAATAAAAAACCTACCCTAATTATCATTAGGGATATAGATTTATATAAAAACATACGATTTTACTAAAGAAACCTAAAACTCGATTCGGTACGTTGTGATTCGACCAGTTTAATCAATTTTTAAATATCCATTAACACCCCTAAATTTAGTATCGTTACATAAATAACTGGCCAAATTTATTATTTACCCCTTCCTTAAAATTTAGGAAGTTGAAGAATATTTAAAAGATTGTTTAGATTTTTGATTTCTTTGCATCTTATATTTTAGTCTTTACCAAATAATTTTTGTTGGTTCTTAATATACTTCCTGTTTAATTTTATGGGATACTACCTAACTAAGCAAATGATTAGAAAAAAATGAAGGAATTTCAAAATTTATGATGATTAACATGTCATGATATTTTTGCACCGATAAAACATGCAACAACAACAACAAACCCAGATTGATCCTAACATGTGGAGTCTGCGGAGGATAGTCTGTACGCGGACCTTACCCTACCTATTGCAGGTAGAGAGGTTGTTTCCAATAGACCCTCGGCTCATGAAGGGAAAGAAGAAGAAAAACGTAATAAAAAGGGAATACAATACCTGGGGCGAAGGAAACTACATACCGTAATAAAAAAGGGAATACAATACATGAGGCAAATAAAACCACATATCGTAATGAAATCTAAGAATATGAAGGGAAATGCATGCTACTAAGCCTATCGGTGGACCCTATAAACTACCTACTAACCTTCTACCTTAATCCTCGACCTCCACACCCTCCTATCAAGTGTCATGTCCTCAGTGAGCTGAAGCATCGCCATGTCCTGCTAATCCCTTCTCCCCAGTACTTCTTAGGCCTACCTCGACCCCTTCTCAAACTCTCCATGGCCAATCTCTCACACCTCCTGACAGGAGCATCAATGCTTTTTCTCCTAACATGTCCGATCCATCTCAGTCGCGACTCCTGCATCTTGTCCTCCACATAGGCTACTCCCACTATGTCATTAGGAATAAAATAAAATTTTAAAATACAATTATTTCATAAAATATAAAATATATCATTCTTTTTTAGATTAAAAAGGTATACACGTTCTTTATAAAATAGAACAAAGAAGTACCGTATATGGAATTTAAGACACAAACGAAGAGTTTAGTTTTTTTAGGCATTTGGCGCTTCATATGCTAAGATTTTTCCTTGAATGCACCTCTAATCCAAAAATAACGGATATTACTTGTTTGCTTTTAGAATGTGAAAGATAAATATAAAATTTTAAAAGTAAATAATAAATTTGCACGTAATTGCGCACCATCAGAAGAAAACCTTCCGAGTAGCTAATGCACGAGAAAATGAAAAAATTAAAATTAAAACTTGTAACCTAAAAAACAAATCATAGAAACTTCATTTTAAGTTGTTAATAAATACTATAAGGAGTATCACTCTTTTTTAGATCGACTTGAAAGTACAAGGGATAAACCTTTTTAATATTTTAATCGACTACTTTTTGGATCTAATAGCCTATACAAAACGGTTAAGGCATAATAAAACGAACAAAATCAGTTCTTTATTTAGCAACGGTTAACAGGAGAACTCATATGAAGTTTGTAGACATATGACAGTGGGTTAAGGAAGTGAATATTTGAATGCAACTTCAATCAAAGACACAAAAATGATGTTTTGGAAAGACAAAAAGGAGTAATTTGCCAGTTCGGCTAATGAATATCTCGAGAGCAGAGTGTGTGTGCTTCCATCTGTTTCACTTGTGCAGCAAGCAGAATTGCTCTATAACAATAGGGTAAGTTACATTTCTGATGAATAAAAGGCTGGATATCGCATGTTACACAATGTTACAAATGGATATCGCATGTTACACGATGTTACACATGATACAACTATACACAACTTGAAACCCAAAATTGAAAATTGGGGCAACATTACCGCGTATTTTTAACAAAATTACAGGCCAAGTAGGCAACACAACTGAAATAATCAGCACACTTGAAGCGTTGTTGCACAAGAGATACAACCTGGCATTGTTTCCATAAAGTTGAAAGATGTGCAAGAAGACCCTATTCCAAAGCAATAAGACCTCTCATGATTTGACATCCTTCAGCACTCCACCCTTCTCAAGTTCACTAACAAGGTCTCTCAATGCTGGAACCTTCATGGCAAGAGTCCTGTAGAGTCTAGAATACCGAGCTCTGGTTCCGTCTGCAGTCCTTGCAAGAGCAAGCAAGCTTAGAGCCTCTGGGAGCTGTGTGAATAACTGCTTCATCTCATCCAAGCTCATATTTTCAAGAACGGTTGGTCTTGGAACAACTCGGACAATCTCACCCCCTTTAGGCTCCTGAACTCGTAAATCAGCTTTAATGACCAGTTCCGAGTTCGAGTTAGCTCCACATTTGATGATGAATGGGTTTGTTGAACCTGTGTTGAACTGAAGAACATTCCACTGTGCCACCTCAGTTTCACCCCCTAATCCCACATCCGCAGGATGTCGAGAAGCATGTATGGTGTCATGAAGCAGGTCATCCTCTTCAGGAATGGACTGTGTCAAATCATTAGCAGGATAAAATACATTAGTTGAAATCAGAAAGAGTATCCTAGTTGAATGACCATCTCATATATCTACAAATAATGTTGGACTAGATTTGTAATTTGAAATGATAGTTCCCATATCATTTCAGCAATTTATGTTAGTATTATCTTCAGTGTTTAGCTCTGGTATCATTACTTCCCTCGTGACAGCTCAGCTGCAGTTGGCAAATAGTATCCACTCACATACTCAAAACTAGAAACAAGTGAGTCTCTCAAAAGACAGTATTTTCACTTAAGCAAATAGAATGTTATCACATCTACACCAAACCTCAGAGCAGGCAACGGCAAACATGCTTCCTCAGCTAATTGAAGAGCTGCACAGCTACAGTATGAAAATTTGCTACTAAAACAGGCAGCCCAATGAACAAAGCATCCTGCTTACACATAGGGTCCGAGGAAGGGTTGCACCCTCGAGGAAGGGTTGCGCCCCAAGAGGTGTGATGTAGGCAGTCTATCCTGATGCAAGCATCAATGACTGATTCCACAGCTTAAACCCGTGACCTATAGATCATATGGAGACAACTTGACCGTTTCTCCAAGGCTCCCCTTGGAAAATTTGCTACTAAAACATAGTATAATAATCTCAACATTTGGACTCCTATCTTCAGGGATGACAAACAGAAGCACCAGATATTAAACAACCACCGGGAAAATTAAAGTAGTCATGTACCTCAACAGCATGCCTAGCTTCTTCAATGTGCCTCCGAGCACATGGATGATCAATATCAAGCAAGGAAGGCATTCGTTCTGCAAGTTCATCTAGAGAAGCAAGCATAGCTTTCTTCCTACTCTTACTGAGGGTGTTCACAGAAGATTGCCTCAATACATCCTGTTAAAGTTAATTCATCAGATTGGTCTTGCCTCTTGATCCACCAGCACAATTAGAAAACAAAAGATGCAGAGGAAAGAGACTAGAAAATTAATTAAAAAAACCTTGACTAGTTTCAAAATGCCATCAAGGGAAACCAAGGATGCAAGTCGGGCATCTTCAGCTGCAGTAGAAGGATTTCGAACTGGTGAACTTCCATCTTCTAATGTCAACATTGCCATATCACTTCTCATTTGTTGCAAAATCTGATTATGAAAGTAACTGAGTCATACTTGCCTTCCAACCATCTCAATTCAAATAAAATGCTATATGCAAGAATAATGAGTTTATACGACAAGCTGTGGGATATTAAGTAGCCTAGGCATAAGGATACTGTGGATAATCATCCTCAACCCAATTTTTTAACACCTCATGGAATCTTTCAGCAGTTCAGGAAATAGCCTTACATTGAAGTTCTTGCTTTACAGTTTATCAAGCAATTGTGGTTCACTCAAAGTATTAATTAAGTCACCAATAGAAGAAAATGTCATGTAATACGGCTTTCTTAATCAAAAGAGATCGATAGTAGATATACTAGATAATCTACAGCTTTCTTGGTTCATCAGTACCTAAGGGCAATAAGATCAGTATCACTTGGAGAAACATATACTCCCTCCGGTCCAAAATAAGTGATTTTTTTGGTTGTTTTCACGCAGATTAAGAAATCCACCTTTTAACATTAATTAGCAATGAAATTGACCATATTAACCTTTACTATTTCACATAAACACTCCTAACACATATTCCAACACTATTATTTACTCCAAGGGCAATGTAGGAAAAAAATAATTAATTCATTCTTGAAATCTGGAAAAATCACTTATTTTGGACCATAAAAAAAACGCCAAAAAATCACTTATTGTGGACCGGAGGGAGTATTATCAAGAGTAGCAATTCAATTTACTAACACACCTTTCTTCTTTTGTGATCAACAGATTCTAAAGCTGAACGCAGCTTCGCCACCTGTGTAGAGTCTTCTGCTGCTTCAGTTGCCAGTGTACCAGCAATGTCCTGATAAAGAATCGAATTAAAACAGCACAAGCAGGAAACAAGGCAAAACAGAGCCCCTAAATAGATCCAATCTAGTTTTCTTGTCTAAAACTGTATAAAAACACTACGACAAACAGTAAGCTATTAAAACTAACTAATCCATATTAAGAGTGTGCTGGACAACACTGCAGTGTGTTTTCCTCTTCTTTTTAAAACATATTTTGGGCTATCCCCCAACCCTACCCCCAAATTAGAGGAGGGGTGGGGGTGGGTTTCGTAGTTCAGGAAAACTTTTCCTCCAATAGCTGCCAGAGGAACAAATAGCATAAGCTGGTCGGAATTTAAGATTTGGCTTTATACATGCAAGCAAATTGCACTACTTGATAAAATGGTAAAATATGGCTTTGAAAGAGTTGCCCTGAGTTAAAAGTGTTCAGCAGCCCATGCTAAAGCTATGCTGTTTCTTTGATAAGTGAGGATAAGCTGACAAGACCACCCATGAATGAGCAAAAGCTGCCCACCAAGAGCCCATTCAGGCAAAATTTAGATTTTTAGTAAGATTGGATACAACTCTAGAGTTTTCTTATGTCTCACGTCACGTGGAGGACCAAATCCTCGTGTTTGCATAGTAATTAGTAAGTCAAGAACTTCTAAGCAGATGACATCTTCACTAACAAGCTTATTCCGCCTTTGGCAACCATAGACATGCGAATACCAACTTGTCAGGGAGAAAGCAGGAAAGAGAGAAGTTTTGGTGGGCCCTCCGACTTTTATTTTGTGCCAAGGGATGAATGAGTGAGAAGAGGAAGAGGAAGAATTTATTATTTTCCCCATCATATTTAAAGTTCAGAAGCTGCCATCATGTCTAAGAGATGGCAAGGAATTTAAGATGAAAAATAGCTCAAAACCACAAATCACCACTCCTTCCAAAACAAAGAGAATACAGAAGACATAGGTAAACAATCATTTTACACACCAAGCAAACAACAGAAGTGACTAATACAAGCTAACTCAAACTCAAACACATACTGATCTTAGAAGCATAATCCAAATCAATAAGAAAACGTATACCCATTACATTAGAGTATTGTTGACAAGCAGTTTCTTTAACTTAAAACTCCCCTACGTCACTATAATAGATCATAAGCCAAAATTAGTACACTGCTTCGAGATTTGGATTCACATGACAAACAATATAAATGTTATAATTATAAGGAAAAATGTAATGATTAGTGTTTGTCAATTCTTCAAGAAGAATTCAAAAGCTTGTATGTCAATTCGTTGAAGAAAATTCAAAAGCTGCATGGTGAGATGAACATGTAGCCTTGACAATAATAATACTAATAGTAAACATATTAGCATCCCTAAAAGATAAACAAGTATAAATAGTATATTGTGAACAGATATTTCTTCCTTTTATGTTTTGCGTTAAGACTTCTTTTGATTATATTTACAGAAAACAGAAAACCTGGAAGGCTTCGACACTATATTTTTGTTGTGGTGCAGAAAGAGTTCAAACATATAAAGTTAGAACTTGAGTAGGTTTCATATTCGGTCAGCTTCTTTTTATATGATATGCTTCAGTTTAGTTGGATGTCCAGTTTTAACGATATTAACTGAAGTTAAAAGAATCCTATTACTATTTTTGACTTTTTGGAAACCGATAAATATGGCTTCTATTTATTTATGAAATTTCGTATTAAAATTATAGTGTTATCAAACATATATGAAATTTAAGGCTTTTGACATAATGTAAGATTATTAATTTTTGTTAATGTCAGTATCAGGGATATGACAGGAACTTTTTTTGTTTCCATATAAAACGAGTAATTAAGACCGTGATATGATATTAAGTGTCATTTAAAATTTTCAATATAAATTTTTATTGAAGTATACATGATTTTAAATATGTCAATGCGATACGACAACTTTTTTTTATTATATCAAACAAATAAGTTTCTACTTTTTTTTTACTATAAATTTTCCATGATATCCGCCGCGCATTGCGCGGGTACGAATACTAGTAATACTAATAGTAATAATATTAGCATCCCTAAAAGATAAACAAGTATAAATAGTATATTATTGTGAACAGATTATGATAATTAAATTGGGATAGACAAGTGATAATATAATAGCTCGAAATGCAAAAAAGTAGAAGCAAATAGAAAGATGTCACTTGAAGATTAAGATGATATAATGCACAACTCTTGTATACAGTCTGAATTTCCCAACGAAAAGTTTCTTATTGAAAGGGTTCAAGCAAATAGGCATAGGCAAAAAGTAAGAGGTTAGTAGAGTATGAGATGCAGGGAGTAAAATCCAAAGATCACATGGAAGTACCTTCAAGTGCTGGAGTTGGGAATTATAAACTCTTTTGGCATATTCAGATAAGAGCTGACCAAGTGCATCAGTGTTAGGAGGCACTGCAGCACCTAGTCCAGCCATCCACCCATCCATTATTGCAGTAGAGAGAAGCTCTAGCTGACCCGTCGCTCCACCAACTGTGTCATCAGTGACAGAAAGAAAGTCGAAGTTCTCGGCGAGCCAGTTTCTAATTTGGCGCTGAAGCTCGCCAGCCGGAGTATGTACAAACAGAGCAGCAAGAGCTCTGTTCCCAACCGCAAAACTTTTAGCTTCCTCAGTAATCTCCCTAAGCTTTCCACCAGTTACATGCTGCCTCTGTATGTCCTATATGATTAAATCTAAGTCACATAAGCCATTAACAGTTAAATGTTAAATAGATTAACATGCACAAATAAAAAGCTGGAGGCAGGAGAGGGAAAAAATAACAAATAAATAAATCAAAATAATACAAGCAACAAGATCAAGTTCTGTTAATAATGATGGTGTCTGGGGCTCTAGGCCAGCTTGAGCGCACCTTGACTACTGCACCAGGTACCTACTACCTCCACCAACACAAGTACCTGACTTTTGAAGTTGGCTTAACTAACATGTGATCAAGCCCCTAATTCGTTTTTCCAAACTCTAGCTTCAGTTCAAGATCTAATTCAGTATTGGTATCCTGTATATTTGCCTACTCATATAGAGCTTATCTAAGTAAGTACTAGGCCAGCCAAATATGAAAATTGATTAAAAAAAATATTCGCATATTTAGTCTCAAAGTGCTGGTAGTTACCACATGCAAGAGGAACAAAAAGGTTAGCTTAGTGTACCAAGTGAAGAACCACTTTCACTATCACCCCATGTTCCCACGGCATCAAACAATATTATGAAATGATGCCGAGATTGACTGTTTTTAAAACGAAGATGGTGATCTGGACGAACAATATCGCGAGTGCACTACCAGATGGAATGAGAAAGCACTGAGAGCTGATTTGCAGAACTAGAATCGAAGATGATGTTCATCCTTTCAAGTTTCAATGCATGGAACTTGAAATCTAGCTGACCATTGGCTAGGATCATACTAAATGTGACACTAGCCTATGTAAAAATAAGGGCAGCCCGGTGCACTAAGCTCCCGCTATGCGCGGGGTCCGGGGAAGGGCCAGACCATAAGGGTCTATTGTACGCAGCCTTACCCTGCATTTCTGCAAGATGTTGTTTCCACGGTTCGAGCCCGTGACGTCCTGGTCACATGGCAGCCACTTTACCGGCTACGCCAAGGCTCCCCTTCCGACACTAACCCATGTAAACCATGAAATCAGAAGCTACCAACACAAACTACTGAAGAAGTATTTCATTCCTTTACCAGACAAAATACAAAGATAACACATAAACCAAAACTATTACCAAAAAAAGATGCAGACTGGGGAAAGGGACAGGCACATTGCTTGTAATTCATATAAGTCACCTGATCAATACCACGTATCTTCAGTACGACAGATGATAATTTCGATTTCTTTTCTGGCTTTAAATTTACTTTAAACCCTTGAATATGTTCAGCATCAACCAGTGCATTCCTACTTGAATCATAACGAATAGGCGATCTGCCTGGGCTACTACCACGGCTAGAGCTTCTGCTTCGCCCACTATTAGCTTTCTCCATGAAGCGCTCAACAGGAGAAACCTAGATAATTCAATTGGCAGTTGCTTTTGACAGTCAAATAAAGGCAGCACAGAAATTCACTGGAATAACATCTAGAAGAACACCCAGAATCTGTTACCTTTATAGATTGCAACTCCGGCGACCTCGCAAGCAAGGATCTTATATACAAAATCCTAACACGGGAAACAAGCATGGTATCCATCACTCTCTTTGGCTCCATTTTACGAATGAAAGCAAAGACGGCATCTCGAATTTCAGCAAGTATTTCATGCTCCCTAGAGGCACCTGCTTTGATGACTGCTGCCAAAACCTGTATGAGGACCATAACATTGTAGTTATAGGAGGATAGAGTCCATTAGTAATTTCAGAGAAAGTGGTCAGTTATTTGTTGAATAAATTGAAGCTGATTTCATCACACCATCATTCAGAGAAGATTAAGTGACCTGATATCAATTCAAATATTTGACAACATCCAGTTTGATACAGATATAAAGAATTACTTCTTGTTTTGACATCAAGTCACATGCTTAAACAAGTCCAGCTTGATTTTTTTTTTTCGATCAAGAAGTCCAGCTTGATTTCCAAAATAGTTGCTAAAAAAATGAGTATAGAGCTTGATATTTCCATAAAGATCCCGAATAGAGCATATTCTGGACAGACTATGAAGACCTAATGCATACTCCAGAGAGCAAAAAGGTTTAAGAAAAAAAAATCAATTCTTAATCCTACCAGCATCAAAAGCTTGTTTGCTCCATCAGAGATTGCAGCAAGACTATCATATTGATCAGGATCAAATTCATTCAAGGCAGAAGTAAGATATTCGCCAGCTGGGGTAGTCTTGACCTTTTCACCACCAGACTTAACCAAAGCAACAGTGCCATCAGTCTTATCAGTTGGTGATGGCAATGCTAGCACATCTGTAGCACGTCCTTTGACATTGATATCATTTCTGTTACCCACAAAGCAAGATGTTAAGAACCATGAAAGTAGAGAAACAATAAGGAAATCAGAAAATGCATAATCAATTAACAATGTGCACCTTCCAGTTTCTCTACCCTGAGCGGTTGGAACCTTTGGTAACGGACTAGACACCTGCAGAAAGAGCACCGACGAGATTTATTGGTAACAGCTAGATAAAACTAAAGCACACCCCTTCACCAAGAGCAAAATGCTCAAGCCACACGGTCTATCAGTTTAGCATAGATGATCAGAAATAAACAAAAGTAAAAAGCATTCACATGATAATTACAAGTGACTAATACCAGAAATCTTAAGATTCAAATCAAAGGATGAATATTGAACACCAGCGAGAGATTCATTTCATGGCAAAAATCTCAAATCATGATTACTATGGTATCCAAAGACATCTGATAGGCAGCTAAAGGAGTTTCATTTTCCCGGTCAGGCTAAACATCATTATGCAGGATATATTCAGTTTGTTCTTTCCCACAAATCAATATCACTCTGTTCCTTGGTACCATTTTCCAGTAAGGTAAACCCGTCAAATAGTACCCTTTTTTTCTCTCTCACGCAAAAATTTTATCTTTTAGATGATGGGTTTGCCCAGTTGTATAGAACTCCTAGCCCCTTCCGTTTTCTTTGGAGAATTTCAAATCTCAATCCAGGTTTTTTTCCCAATCATCAATGATGTCTAAATAAATATAAGGTACCTTTAAGTCCATTCAACCCATCATATCAAGAGAAAACAACATTGTAAGTGTTGAAGACGTAATCAAAGAAATAAAAGTGTACCATATCTAACAACTTAAGCTTTTAGATGAGTTGGTCACACACTTCAACATGGTATCGGAGCAGATAAAGGTCATGGGTTCATGTCTCACTGCCACCCATTAGCAAAACGAATTTCCATGTGCTTGGCTTATCAAAATGAATTAGGTCCGCACGTAAGGGGGCATGTTTAAAACATAATTAAGAAAATAAAAATGTGCCCTCTCTGACTTACACTTTTAGATGAGATGGCCACACACTTCAACAGTCAGAAACAAATGAACTAAAGAATAAACACCCAAGCACATCCGAGAAAAATACTTGGGACACCATTGTTACCTGTGTTGATCCAGCTACAGAGGCTTTCTCTGTCAAACGATCAAATAACTTCTCATTTTCTTCATGCAATTTCTGTCAAAAAGACACATTAATGACTGAAAAGAATAGCAGGATATATCTAACCAGGAAAAAGCCCAAAAGGTTCAGAGTTCCATTTCTGGATAATACTAATTGAACGTATAGATAAAATTTATTTTATTTAAGCATATCTGTGGCCCAGAAAGACTTATGCAAGGACCAAAGCCTGATAATTCTCATTGTCAATCCTTTTAACAAAATTAACTAAAGAATACAAAAGCATATACTACTTTATACACAGTCAGCTTGAATACGCTACCTCAATAAGTGCGTCACGTTTTAAAAGTTCCTCTTCTAGCCTCTTGGTAACAGCTGTTGAGTCCATGCCATCCCTTGTTGCCTTCAAACCAGTTTGGTCTGATGATCTCGAGTCTGACCCATCTTTTAACCTAGCCTCACTGGCACGTGCTGCCTCAGTTAACTGTGATTCAAGAGCTTGCAGTTTGGCCTACGATATAGCTGTGATCAGAAACTTCAAGCAGAATCATGTGCAGCAGGAATATGTATATCTTCTACCACAATATAAGAGGTGAAATATCGTTTACATTATTAAAAAAAATGAATAAACCGCAGAAAATGCGAGAAATATCATCATGCAAGTAAACTTGCAGAAACTAAAATAACACTATCAAATGTTGATTGAATAGGCATCCATCACAAAATTAAAAACAGTGAGCCTCGAGGCAATGATATCCTCTTTCAAGTTTGTGTTGCAGAAAAATACCTTCTCTAGCATACAGGGATGAGCCTGCACAAAAGTAAATTGTAACCTGCTTGACATGAAAGCTTCCAAGCATCTTGAACTGAGCCAATTTGCACGGTTAAAATGTTAGAGAAGTTCTTTCTTAAATGTTTTCACTGCTGTCTACATATATCATAACCCCCTTGTATTTTTTTGTTTAAGATTGTAATTGATCATAATCCCCCAGCCTCAAGGGGAAATGTATGATAGGCTTAAGGTATTTCCCTTTTCCATTGTTGGCTGACGTAATAACAATTTGAACTTCTTTTGTTTTGTTGGGGTGCGTCAGCCCTGGATATAGTGCAACGCCCGAGCGACGCGCGAAAGGCCCAGGTAGCAAGCTACCTTGATAGACCTTCCCCCTAAAAAATTGGAGTTAATATCGTATCATATATTAAACTAATAAGAATGTACTACACTTGATCTTAGCCAAAAAGCCGAGAAAGGTATCAGCAACAATTTGAAATTAGCAAGCAGTATGCAACAATGAGTGGAATGATGGAGCAAGATAACATCTATAATTATACCAGACAGCTAACAGAGCAAAAGGCAATTTGTATATCAAGCAACTAACCTGCAACATCTGAATAGTTGAATCACGCTGTTGTATCTGCAATTTCTGCTCTTGGTCCAACTGTAAGAGTTGAGCTACTTGATTTCTAATTTGAGCATTTTGATCCTTCTCTATTTTAAGTTTATCCATAATCATAACATTTTCAGCCTACATCAAAGGGAAAATACTGGAGCTTCTTAGTAACATGCTTCCGGACTTGACATAAGGTTTGAGTTTTATCAGTTTGACAGAGGAAAGAAATTAGCATATTCTGAGATAGTGCACCAATATATTTTCAGAAGCAATATTTTCCCGATTGAATAAAAGAATACGAGTAGAACATGTAATAGCAGTAACATCAGCAGGACAAGTTACATGTTTTTAATTATTGAGTAGCTCGGTCGTACGATAAATAATGCGGACCAAGTAATTATTGCAACCATCACTTTGATTGGACATCACAAGAATGACATAAGCAATGAGAAACCTTATCCCCGAACACGTAAAAAGGAATTCTTCAGCACCAAGTAACAGACATCACCAAGTCGACCATTTAAATTCATCTTTGGTTCTCGTCTTGATCTTGCCAAAGAAAGATGATGGAGTTTATGGAAAAACAGATTCCACCTTTTTGTCACCGTGAGAATGCACGGGAGAAAAATCTATTATCTACTCCTAATACATATGGGATTAGGGTTATTTACTACTAACTATCAAACTAACACTCCCCCTAAGCTCATGAGGGGGAGTGTTAGTTTGATAACTAACACTTGTTACATATATAACTAATACGAGGACCAGTGAGGGACTTGGTGAAAATATCAGCAAGTTGATCATTCGACTTCACAAATTTTGTAGCAATATCTCCCGAGAGTATCTTTTCTCTAACAAAGTGACAGTCAATCTCAATGTGTTTAGTTCTCTCATGGAACACTGGATTTGACACAATATGAAGAGCAGCTTGATTATCACACACAAGTCTCATCTGACTAATCTCACCAAATTTCAACTCCTTGAGCAACTGTTTGATCCAAATTAGCTCACATGTCGCCATAGCCATCGCTCGATATTCTGCTTCTGCACTAGACCGAGCAACCACATTCTGCTTCTTGCTCTTACAAGATACCAAATTTCCTCCTACTAAGACACAATATCCAGACGTAGAACGTCTATCAGAAGGTGATCCTGCCCAATCAGCATCTGAGTATCCAACGATTTGCTCATGGCCTCGATCCTCAAACAATAAGCATTTGCCTGGAGCTGATTTTTTATACCGAAGAATGCGGACAACTGCATCCCAATGACTATCATGGGAAGAATCCATAAACTGACTCACAACAGAGAACAAAGGTAAGTGAGGAAACAAGACAGAGAATGGAACTTGATTTTGGATAGATGAAGATGGCATACGATTAATAAGATAGCAAGATGTAAGAACTGCATCCCTCAAAAACGCAGCGGAACATGAGATTGTATGAGTAGGGTACAAGCAGTTTCAATAACATGTCTATTCTTTCTTTCAGCTACCCCATTTTGTTGGGATGTGTACGGACAAGATGTTTGATGAATAATCCCATGGGAGCTCATAAACTGCTGAAATGGGGAAGACAAATATTCTAGGGCATTATCACTACGAAATGTGCGGATAGAAACCCCAAATTGATTTTGAATTTCAGCATGGAAGGTCTAGAATATAGAAAACAACTCAGATCGATTTTTTCATCAAAAATATCCAAGTGCACCTGGAATAATCATCAATGAAACTGACAAAGTAGCAGAATCCCAAGGTAGAACTGACCCGACTAGGACCCCAAACATCTGAATGGAGTAAAGTAAAAGGTGACTCTGCTCGATAATCAAGACGCCGCAGGAAATGGGAGCGGGTATGTTTACCGAGCTGACATGACTCACACTCTAGAGTGGACAAGTCAGATAAGCCAGGTACCATTTTCTGATGTTTTGATAAATTGGGATATCCCAACCGTTTATGTAATAAATCTGGTGAATCAGTAACGGGACAAGTTATTGAAGGAAGACAAGATGCGAGTCCATGTGATTTTGCAAGGATCAGATAATAAAGTCCATATGATTCACGTCCGGTACCAATGATCCGCCATGTACTGCGTTCCTGTATAAAAACAAGGTCATCAAGAAATAAAATAGCAGATTTAAGTGATTTTGCTAAGCGACTAACGGCTATGAGATTAAAAGGACTACCGGGAACATAAAAGACGGAGTCTAAATGTAAAGAAGGAAGTGAACTTGCTTGACCTATTGCAGTTGCCATGGTTTGAGACCCATTGGCCATGGTGACTGTCGAAAGAAATTGAGAATATGAAATACTAGTGAAAAGAGATTTGTTACCAGAAATATGATCAGATGCACCTGAATCAATGACCCAAGACTCGGAGTTTGAAGATTGGGAGACACAAGTCACGCTACTATCTGTTTGAGCAACGAAAGCTACTGTCCCTAAAGATGTATGTTTACATTGGATCCAGTGGATTGTATTGTGAATCAAAGGCTTGTGATATACTGAAGGAACTCCATATAATCCGGTATAGAAACCATCTGAATTACATTGGATCCAGTGGATTGTGAATCAAAGGCTTGTGATACGAATGCCATTGTAATGTTTACGCCGGGAAAAAAAGCAAATTTTTACTGTTCACGCCGGAAATCACTGTTCACGCCGGAAAAATATAAAAGTAGTCGGAATTTGATTTAAACTAGATGGGTAGGCTCGGAGTTGTGAGGAGAGCAAGCTGTCCAAAAGAAGTTTTGCCGGGAAAATCACTGTAGCTACCGGAAAGTCAGTGTAGTTGCCGGAAAATCTCAAAGTTGTCGGAATCAAACGAAAGCAGTAATGGTAGGGTCGGAATTAGTAGCCGACCCAACTGTTCTGAAGAAGCGTCTTCAAAAAATGGCCGGAAGAGGTCGTACGCGCCGGCGCGTGGGCTCACGCGCTCGTCGGAGAAATTTCTGCTAGAGGCGCGTGGGAGCGCGTGAAGGATCTTCTGACGGAGATATTTTCAAGGGTTGGTCGCCGGAGGCCGATATACTTAGTGGTGGTGTTGGTTTTTGCACAACACTGATGAAAAGTGACTTTGTACTGCGGCAGACATGTGTTTGCCGGAAAAAGATTTCCGGTTGATTGATTTCTCTTCCCGGAGTCGCTGGAATTGATGCACAGAGATAAATCTCTCACGATTGCTCTGATACCATGTGAGAATGCACGGGAGAAAAATCTATTATTGATATTTACAATGCCCTATATATATATATATATATAATACATGTCCTACTCCTAATACATATGGGATTACGGTTATTTACTACTAACTATCAAACTAACAGTCACTATGCAAAGAAATTTCTCAATACAAATAATTTGTTGGTTGCTTTTGCAGACTGGCTATGGGATGGGATTGTTTTCCCTATCTTAGACTACGCGATGTTGAAAAGATGGGATTTTCAGTATAATATTCCATGTCAACTACCAGAAAGTCCCTCAAATTGGTTAGGTTCACTAATGGCAACTAAAAGAAAGATACGGTCACACATCCAGAGTATGCACATGAAGTTATAGAAGTCAAAAATTGGTCCTCTACCCAAGTGTACCAACATAAGGGAATTAAAGTATGGCAATGAGCTCACTTCAAAGAATTTGAACTTTGAAGGAGCATAATTTGTGCTAAATCATACTTCATGGCAGAAGGAGACCACGAGAGAATTGTGACATAAAGTGTACTCTGCTTAATCTTAGCTAGCGGCTAATTTGATTAGGTAGGATAATGATGAAGGTATCGTATATGGTCACTCAGTCTTTGTATGCCAAATTTTACGCAAGGTGGAGACTGATCAGCTTGTATCTGGATGTTTATATCTTAGTAAAATCCTAAAAAGCTGAAGGAAGAAGAAGAACAAAAGAAAAACAAAGTTTTGCTTGCTGTCGCTGAAGGAGAAAAATGTGCAGAATTTAGCATGTTTTCAGTCATAGGATATAGGCACGCAAGGATATTACATTTTTTTCAAGACAGCACGTCTCCGTATATACAAAGATTTTAGGGAACTTGGAAATTAGAAAAGGCATCAAGGAGGTTGTTGAGTTGTCCCACATCCGTGGGATTTGAGGTCCTTGGTCTCCTTAAATGGTCTGGCAATCCGCACCTCATAAACTAGATTTTGGGATTGAGTTAAGCCCAAGGTCCATCTAACATGGTACCATAGCCAAGCCCATCCCAATTATTGTTATCGATGTTGGGCCCCCATTTATGTTGTCCACGCTCTAGTTTGCAGGCCTCGGAGTGAGGAGGTGTTGAGTTGTCCCACATTGGTGGGATTTTAGATCCTTGGTCTCCTTATTTGGTCTTGAGGATTTCATAAGCTAGCCTTTGGGGTTGAGTTAGGCCCTAGGTCCATTTAACAAAGGCCTTCTAAATTGTTGAGAAGTGCTTATGCTTACACTTCGCTTGTATCACAGGAAAAAAGCTGACCATGAATTGAAGAGAGGTTCATTTTCTTGTCCATTTTTATAGGAACTTCTGTACCGGAAAAAATGGTATCTCCAGTTATAGCCCCTCTGGGATGTGAAATATATGTGGAAGTTTTATATGACATCAGTTTAAACTAAATTATTTAAGCACCTATATCATTGTATTTTTCTTTAATTTCAGCTTCCTCAGCAACTATTAGTGATTGTCTCATCGAACCAAATTAGTTAACCTATATCATTGTGTTTGATTTCTCTTCATATCATCTGGTTGCATCAATATCTTATGCCCTTCGCACATGGCTCCAACTATTTTCATGGGTCTCACTAGATATTTTTAAGCTCCTTAGTGTGCCTCTCAAACCCCCACCCCACACGCGGTTGGGTGGGGGAGAGAGAGAGAGAGCGCGCATGCACCATCATATTGCTGAGAACAGCGTAGGGCAGACTAAAAGGTAAGTGTCTCTGGTAGAATGTAGAAGACCCAAAAGCCCCGCTAAGTAAGCATATATCATTCAATAGACCAAAAAACAGTTAACCATATACACTTTTCCTGAGATGAGTTAGCCATACACACTCTCTTAGATAAAGTAAATTTTTTGCAAATTTCACACAACAAAAATAGCACCACAATCTCTTAAGAGACGCATGCAACCAACTAGTGATAAGTCCAATTTTCATAGCACAGAAATATCTGTCTTCTTCTATTACCCTAACAAGAATCACCTTGAAGTATAAAAATAAGGCGGAAACAAAATATACGGAAGTTTAAGTTGATCAATAATGAAAAAGAACGGGCAACAACAAGAAAGAGCATGTATAGTCACAAACCTTTAAATCCGACTGTAGTGTAAAAGAAACTTTCCATGCCTTCTGAACTTCATTGAAGAGTAGAACTCCTTGATCATTGGCCTGTCTCAGTTCCTGTTTTAGCTCAACGATTTCTTGCTTCAGATCAATAATCTCTTTCTCCTTGTCATAGAGTTCCTTGCGTGTATCATTGGCCTACCAAAGGGAAAGAGTAAAATCCATCATTTAGTCAAGAGGCTGTGTCATATCCATATGCATTCACAACCCACAGATCACTTGGAATTCGTGGGTGAATCAAACTTCAACTTCAGAATGTCACCACGTAAGAGACATCTATATCAAAGTAAAAAAGCATTGCCAAAGCAAACAAATGAACAAGGACTTGGATCATCCACCACAGTCCTGTTTGAGCGTCCACGGTTGACAAATCAACACTTACAATATCTCTCCATTTCTTGATTGTATCTCGATTCCCAAGGCTTAGTACGGCATTTCTAGCTCTAGCAGAAAAACTGAGGGACGATAACGTCTCAGACAAATTTGAAGCATTCGGACAGATGTTAACAATCAAAAGTGTTTTTGCACTTCCACCTGCAAAGAGAAGTGAAGAAAAGACATTAGAGGTATCTAGCCTGCAAATTAAACTTTACAAGGGATAGCAGAATAACGAAAGTTAAAACATCTAGGAGGTGGTGTTGCACTTACACAAGATTTTGCACTTACACAAGATATAGTAAGGCAAAAGATTTTAACTCTTTCCACCATGATGCAAACACAGATGGCAGCGAAAGAAATCGTAAGCGACTTATTTAGTTTTCGATTATCAACTAATCCGCTCAATATGCAGCTTCAAATTGTAAGCATCACTTGTGTTGAATTGTGTGGCTATCTCACTTAAAAGCTTAAACTGTTAGAGAGAGCGCACCGTTATTTACTTAATTATATCTTCAACACTCCCAACACGTGCAGGTTTGATTTTTTTTTCATGAGCCAAGCACGTGAATTTTTCTTGATAATGCGTGGAGTAGGGAATTGAACTCAGGGCCCTCCACAGATACCGTGTTGAATTGTGTGGCCATTTCATATAAAAGCTTTTTGTCTTCTTTTTTTTTTTTAATAAGGTAAGGTTTTATTGATAAAAGTACCAAAATGGTACAGAAGATTACATAAAAAACAGACATCACCCACAAGAACCTCCAATTACATCTTCCATAGCAGAATCAAAAATTCCATATAATGATCCATATTTCTCTAATAAATACCTCTTCACCAAAAAAGACAAGTTATGCAGACAAGAATTCTTTATTCTAGAAATGTGATTTCTTTTGTTTTCAAAACAAGCACTGTTCCTTTCGCACCAAATGGTCCAGAATATGCATAGCGGGATAGTCTTCCAGCTCTGCCTCTGTTCCTTTGATAGCTTATATAAAAGCTTAAGTTAATAGAGAAAGAAAATTTAATTTACTTAAATATCTTCACCAAATTTCCAGAGTTGTAACAATTATAGGGGTATCAAATTACTGAGCCATACAATGAAAGCTTGGGAGAGGGTAGTTGAAGCAAGGGTGAGGAGGTCGGTGTCTATATCTGACAACCAGTTTGGGTTCATGCCGGGTCGTTCTACTACGGAAGCTATTCACCTTATTAGAAGACTGGTGGAACAGTACAGGGAGAGGAAGAAGGATCTGCACATGGTGTTTATTGATCTGGAGAAAGCGTATGACAAGGTTCCTAGAGAAGTTCTCTGGAGATGTCTGGACGTTAAAGGTGTGTCGGTTGCCTATATTAGGGCGATTAAGGACATGTATGATGGAGCTAAGACTCGGGTTAGGACAGTTGGAGGCGACTCTGAGCATTTCTCGGTTGTTATGGGATTGCACCAAGGTTCTGCGCTCAGCTCGTTCCTATTTTCCCGGACGCGTTGACTCATCATATTTAAGGGGAGGTGCCATGGTGTATGTTATTCGCTGATGACATAGTTCTGATTAATGAGTTGCGAGTCGGTGTTAACGAGAGGTTGGAGGTCTGGAGACAGGCTCTTGAGTCTAAGGGTTTCAGCTGAGCAGGACAAAGACGGAATACCTGGAGTGCAAGTTCAGCGCTGAGTCGAGGGAAATGGACGTGGATGTGAGGCTTGAAGCACAGATCATCCCAAGTAGAGGCAGTTTCAAGTACCTTGGGTCGGTTATCCAAAGGGGATGGGAGATCGACGAGGATGTCACACACTGTATTGGAGTTGGGTGGATGAAGTGGAGGTTAGCATCTTGAGTCCGAGTGCCACCGATACTCAAAGGTAAGTTCTATAGAGCGGTGATTAGATCGGTCATGACATATGGGGCTGAGTGTTGGCCTGTTAAAAACTCACATATCCAGAAGATGAAAGTAGCAGAGATGAGGATGTTGAGGTGGATGTGCGGGCACACTAGGATGGATAAAATTAGGAATGTTGTTATTCGGGAGAAGGTGGGTGTGGCTCCCATTGACGACAAGATGCGGGAAGCGAGGCTTAGATGGTTCGGGCACGTTCTGAGGAAAAGCTCAGAGGCTCCGGTAAGGAGGTGTGAGCGGCTGGCGATGAAAGGCCCGAGAAGAGGTAGAGGGCGGCCTAAGAAGTATTGGAGAGAGGTGATCAGGCAGGACATGGTGAGGCTTCAGATTTCCGAGGACATGGCCTTTGATAGGAAGCTGTGGAGGTCGAGTACTAGGGTTCTAGGTTAGGAGGTAGTCGAGCCTTTCCTTAGTTCTTTCCTTTGTTAGGCTAGTTTGGTAGGGTTTTTATCTGTGACAGCTAGTGACGATGTTGTGTCTTAATACTCTTTCGTTTGTCATAGAGCCGAGTTTATTTGATGGTTACCGCTTTTGCTTTGCACCTATTTTCTGGCTTTCTTGATGTTGTTATTATTCTTATGGTATATGATGGTGGTACTAATATTGTCTTGTCTTTTCTTTTCTTTTCTTTTCTTTTCTTTTCTTTTCTTTTCTTTTCTTTTCATCTTCTTGAGCCGACGGTCTTTCGGAAACAGCCTCTCTACTCCTCGGGGTAGGGGTAAGGTTGCGTACTCCCTACCTTCCCCAGACCCCACTAGTGGAATTTTACTGGGGCGTTGTTGTTGTTGTTGTTGTAGTTGTAAATATCTTCACCAATTTGCACACTAAGTGAGTTCCGAATTTTGGGCTACTCAAGTCACAGCTCTAGGAGAAAAAATGCAGGGTTAAAGTGAGTAAAGAATGCAGGTTTAAAGAGAATGTTACATTTATCCTCGGGATAGTTTGTTGGACCAACACATTTTATCAAGACAGCATAATAGCATCTTGGACTAAAGAAGCATTTTCTGAAAAGCAGTAGGTACTTGCTACCAAGGGCTCTTGCTCAAAGCAAGTCCAACGGCAGAATACAGAAATTGCACTCTTCAGAAAGCCCTTTTATTTGGTCAAGCCATGGTAGATCCAGCAAAACACATATCCTATGATAAAATTTAAGGTGGATCGATCCAAATATACACATCTCAATTATTATACACTATGTCATCTTCTTTATTGTTAGGTGACAAACTAATGCCTCAGTAAACCAGAGGCAATGGTCTTTGTTCCCAGTATCCACAGTCCATCTTTCTGGCGTTGAGATATACTCCCTTTGTCTTAGTTTTTGTGGCACTCTTTCCTTTTTAGTCAGTCCCAAAAAAATGTCACCTTTCCTTATATAGAAACAATTTATCTTTAGAATTCCTACTTTACCCTTAACGAATTGATTTAAAGTCACACAGAAATATATGGTTTGTTTAAGACCACAAGTTTCAAAATTCTTCGTTTCTTTCTTAAACTCCGTGCCAAGCCAAACGCCGCTACATAAAGTGGGATGGAGGGAGTATATGATTAGAATTGGTACATGGTTAAAAATTCTTAATCGTGCCCCCCCCCCCCCCCCC